>CM030177.1:15914162-16154741 GCA_017639675.1 Aplochiton taeniatus
TCTTTATGGTAACAGTGGCCGACAGGGCAGGCTCGCCGTTGTCTTTGGCGACGACCACCAGCCGCTGATGACGCGGGTCTCTGTAGCTAAACATCCTGGTGGTCCTGATCTCACCGTTGTACTGATCCAGGCTGAACAGGGTGGCGTCGGTGTTCTGGAGCAGCTGATAGGTGACCCTGGCGTTCTGCTCGGAGTCTGCGTCGATCGCGATCACCTTGGCAATCAAGTGTCCTTTGTCTGTGGACCTGGGGATGACCTCCTCGATGACCGAGCCTTGTGCACGCCATGGCGCCACTATTTGTGGAGTGTTGTCGTTTTGGTCCAGAATGGTGATGTGAACAGTCACATTGCTGCTGAGTGGGGGAACACCAGAGTCTCTGGCCTCGATGTGGAAAAGGAACTCCCTCTCTCTTTCATAGTCAAAGGTTTTCAGCGCATAAAGATCGCCATTTTCTGGGTTGATGGAGAACAGCATGGACATGGACGTGTTGGTAATCTCCTTCTCCATGATGAAGTAAACCAGATACTGGTTCTCATGGAGATCTGGATCAAAAGCACTGAGAGACATTAATAGGGCGCCAGGCAAATTATTCTCCACAACATGGATGGAATAAAATGACTGGGGAAATATTGGTGCATTGTCATTGACATCCAATATCTCCAACGAAATGGTCTCCTCATTTGACAGTGGGGGTGCACCTCTGTCTGTGACTTTAAGTGTGATGTCATATTTACTGACCATCTCTCTGTCAAGGGGTTTTGACACAAGAAGAGCAAAGTAATCATCGGAGGACTTATTTAAATGAAAGGGTAAAAAGGCTTGTTGGTTAATCGTAAGGTCCACTTCACCATTAACGCCTGAGTCCCTGTCGTTTATATTTATTACCGCTATGAGTGTCCCAATGGCAACATCCTCCTTGACAGAGGTTTTAAACGATTTGACAGTTATCTCAGGATAGTTATCATTCAGGTCGTTCACAAACACCATTACTTTACACTGTGAGGACAGTGGATTGGGAGCTTTGTCTTGAGCCTGTATATGCATCTCAAAACTTTGACTCTCCTCAAAATTAATTATATCCTTTACCTTGATTTCTCCAGTGTTTGGATCGAGAGAAAATATTTCCTGTGTTTTTTCAGATGTATACAAAGTGTGTGAATATATTACCTCTGCATTTGTGCCCTCGTCTAAGTCTGTTGCGTTTAAAGTCATTACAACTGTCCCAATTGGGGCATTTTCGGTTACATTGACAGTGTATATCTGCTGGTTAAAAAGGGGGGCGTTGTCATTTACATCCAAAACCCTGATTATAATGCTGCCAGTGCCTGAGCGTGAGGGGTCCCCACCGTCGACAGCGGTTAGAATCAGATTATGAATAGCTTGGTCTTCTCTGTCCAAATTGCTATTAAGAACCAAGTCTACGTATTTAGAGCCATCGCTTCCTGTTTGTATGTCGATAGTAAATGATTTGCTTTCGCTTAAATAGTATGTCTTAATAGAATTTGTGCCGACATCTGCATCCACGGCATTCGTCAAAGAAAATCTCTCACCAGGCGCGGTTGCTTCTGAAATGTCCAAGTGCATTGTCTCTCTTCGAAACACTGGCGCATTGTCGTTAATATCCATTATTTCTAGCTCAACGTTAAAAATACGAATAGGGTTTTCAAAAATTACATCCATTCTTAGAAAACAGGACGTTGTCTTGCTCATGCATATATTCTCACGATCTATCTTTTCGATTATATACATGTCTCCTGTTTCTTTGTTAATATCAAGATATTTCTTGCTGTGGATAACATCAAGCTTTGCCTTTCGTTGCACAAAACTTCGAACATTGAGTCCTAAATCTGTTGCCAAATTTGCTACAACCGATCCCTCTTGCATTTCTTCTGGTATAGAGTAGCGATTGACAGACAAAGCAAATCCCCACAACGCACAAAATACAAAGAGAGCCCCGACCCATCTTCTCCATGCCAACATGTGTTGCTCCATGCTTAAATTTGATGTCAAAACAAAAATGAAATGGTGTATTAATCAGTCGATACTGTTCTCGAAATTAGGTTACCGGTGTGTAGGCTATAGATAACCGCTGCCATTCTTCTGTCAGGTGGAATTCATGCTGACTCCCAATGCACGCGGTAAAGCTGCGGTAGATGCTCCCCAAATCGCGATGACGTATGTGGAAGCTGTGGCGAGTGTAGGGCTTCAAACCCTCCTTTTCGAATGCATATTTAGTAACTGAAACTTATAAATGCTAACTTCATTCGCACAATTAATAGGTTTTCTTTCAACCTGCATGATTACACTGTTGTTGTTTTTTTGTCATTGTTGTAAACATAAATCTTATAGCATTGAAAAAAAAGCGATAATCCGCCTTCATTCGGATTGTATAAATGAAAGAATCCCCTCTATTTTTTTATTTTGCTATCTGCAGCAGAAAGACTACTGGTCGAATATGCAGCGAGGAGTAAAAATGTATTTCCGCTCCGTCCCATGTGTAGAGCGCCTCATCCTGCCTGGTGGACCCTGAACACGTGACGGCTTGGCTACACAAAGGTATATCACCGTCTTTAATTAACAAGGACATATATGTGGAAACAACTAAAATCAACAAAACGATTGTCAATGTGCATCATATTGCTTGATTGCTTTATTTTTTACAAAATTGAATTAATATGTAGTTCTGCATTCTGCGTTATGATAGTTTACAAAACAAGCCTATGTCAATAGTTCCTGAACATCACAATCGTCTTTAACCCCATCGGTATCAGATAGGTTATGGGAAAATATGTATAATGAATTGTATTTCAACATGTTTGTAACCATTTCCTGGATGAGGAAAGATGATGTATATTTAATGTCATATTACAATGACACATACAATGGAATGGAATGTACTTTGTTGATCCCAAGAGTCAACTGTAAAATCATAGAACGATGTTGACAATGTACAGTTTTTACACACACCTATGTTCATTTAAAAAAGTCATTACTGAACAGATTGCCTTCTCTGTCAAGCGTCTGGTCATAGGTTTGGTCGTAGTGTGAAATAAACCTCTTCTTTTTCCCGAATGTGGAGAACGAGTTGTAGACATCCAATTCCCCCCGTGGTGCTGGCTTCAGGGTGCAGTAGCCTGGTGTGCCAGGGATGTACACATTGTGCTGGTAGTCTGGCGAGGGTTGCGTAGAGCGGGGCTGGGGAGTGAATCTGGGGGTCCAAGGGTGGTTGGAGACTCCTTCAATCTGGGGTGACATTTTGTAGTCTGCCGGCAAAGCACATCCACATTGGTCTGATTCAATTATGTTAATATGCAACGTGTGTGCATCCTAATCAGCAAAATGTATAAAGAACTTGTACAGTACCATAACATTTTATGGTTTAGCAAAATATTCAGGTGTGATACTTAAACACGTATCACTACTTGTTCTAAAATTATTATAATAATTGCTGATTGCGATGTGATTTCTTACAAGCAATACAAATAATTGAACAATTATTTAGTAACAAATAATTATCACTGACTCACTTACCATGCATGTGACTGCCCCAGGTCCAATACTGTGGAGCTACAGGACAGGAGAACCCTTCGGGATCCTGCTTTGGTCGTCGTGGGAGGGTCCTCTCCATATTTACAGAACTGTAACTGTATATATAAAATTAAAAAAAAGTTCAAAATAAGTGTGTGTGTGTGTGTGTGTGTGTGTGTGTGTGTGTGTGTGTGTGTGTGTGTGTGTGTGTGTGTGTGTGTACGTGTGTAGAGTCCACGTATATGCATGTGTATGTGTTTATAACACTCCCCTTTTGTGAACTGAGTTCATTTGGTTTTTCGTCAAAGTCCAGTCTTGGTATCCTTGCTTGAGCTGAAAAAAAAATTAAACAGATTCTTACAAAACTAGCCTATAACTGACTGTTTTTAAACTATACAAATTACAAAACTTAGCACTTACGAACTATTCAACTATTATTACTCTAACATCGTAATGTAAACATTTATTAAGCCTAATAATTTTATTGCACCCTAGGCCCATGTTGTGCATCAATCGTGAATCGTACTGCCTTCGATTGGCCCCATGGGTTACATTAAACCGAAAGGAAAGCTTGCATGTTGAGAATATCGTGGGGATTTATTTATTCTTGATAAAGTGTTCAACGTAGCTGACTTTAATGATTGCAATTATTTCCAGTGGCAGAAATAAGCCATTGCAATAAACAGTTAAAAGAAATGTGGCGTGACAAGCTTTAATTTAATAATTTGTTTGCCTTTAGTTTCTATTTTATTTGTTTGCGTTCAAAAGGACACATATATAAACGTTGAATTTAGTATTAAAAAATACTCTAAATACTTGTAAGGCACTGGACAACGAATGGGACATTCAATTTGGAGCATTGAAGAATTTACCTCATTTGGAGACGTTGCTCCATTGTTGGCTATTTGGCAGCGTTCCTCTGAGTTCCAACCCGTTGTCAGATAGTCTGCTGTTTTAGCATTATTCTGTGGAGTTTCAGTTATAGGAGTGCATGGCTTTAGGAACATGAAATCACTCTTAGATGATTCTGGGGTGAGACACATCTTATAACAGTATGCTTGTGAAAGAGGGCCATTGCCATTAGCCTCTACGCAGTTAGATGTTCCTTTACTGCTTTGGGATATTTGTACATTTAAATTGGACTTCTTATAAACGTCAGGGTTTGACTCTGGCCGATCCCGGCAGCACCCATCAAAGGCGAATTTGTTTTCCCGGGTGGAATGCCTGTCTCTGCATCGCTTTATAGCAGCCAGGACAATGATTGCCACTAGAAACGTGAATGAGATTGTGCCCAGGGACACTATTAAGTAGAGAGTGAGGTCGGCCCGGTACTGCGGGCCCAGTGCGAGGTCGCCAAAATCAGGTTGCAATTCTGGCACGCTGTCAACAACTGACAGGATGATGGAAACCGTTGCCGAAAGGGGCGTCTGACCGTTGTCCTTGACAAGAATGACCAGCCTTTGCCTTAGGGGGTCTTTCTCCACCAATCGGCGAACTGTCCTGATTTCGCCCGTGTATAGCGCAATGCTGAACAAGCTCGGGTCTGTTGCCTGAAGCACCTGGTAGAAAAGACGTGAGTTTTGACCTGCATCTGCGTCCATCGCAGTGACTTTGGCCACAAGGTATCCTGCATCGACTGATCTGGGGACTACTTCAGTCGCTGCTGTGCCATTTTGGGGCACAGGCGATACAATAATTGGTGCATTGTCATTTTGGTCCAAAATAAAAACATTCACAGTAACGTTTTTACTGAGGGATGGAAATCCCGCATCTTGTGCTTGAACCACAATTTGGAAGTTTCTTAACTGCTCGTGGTCAAATGAACGCAGCGCGTACATGTTTCCATTGTCTGAGTTTATGGAGACATAAGTAGAAACGGGCATCCCCTGAATGTCACCTTCCAATATAGAATAAGAGAGATATGAATTTTGGTCGGAATCTGGATCCAGGGCTGTCACTGAGCAAATCGATGCACCAGGCGCATTATTCTCAGTCAAATAAACTGTGTATGACGGCTGCTTGAATCGAGGTGCGTTGTCATTAATGTCTGAGACCTGAACTAAAATAGTTTTTCTAGTGAATAAGGGAGGCGCACCCATGTCTCGGGCAGTCAGCGTTATGTTGTACGCGGCAACAGTTTCTCGATCTAGAAAATCACACGTAACCAGAGTATAGTAGTTCTTAAAAGAAGAATGGAGTTGAAACGGAACATGGTGGGGAATTTCACAGTCGACATTCCCGTTCTCTCCAGAGTCCCGGTCCATTACACTGATGACTGCGATCACAGTCCCCGGGGGGGCGTCCTCCTGGACGGGTGTGGACACTGACGTTAATATCACCTCTGGTAGGTTGTCATTAACATCTAAGACATTGACCAGCACCTTACAATGAACTGCCACTGCAGAGGGCCCTTTATCTTTTGCTTGCACATATATCTCATGCATTCTGGCCTTTTCATAATCTATTACCCCTTTTACCCTGATTTCTCCGGAGCGGGGGTCCACACTGAAAAGTTCGCGTACTTTCATCGGAGCATGTCCACTGAATGAATAGGTGATATCGGCATTAGGACCGTCATCCAAATCAGTGGCGTTCAATTTGATAACAACCGTACCTTTGGGTGCATTTTCAATAAGCCTCACTCGGTAAAAGGACTGATCAAACACGGGCGCGTTATCATTGGCATCCAACACATTTATAATGATTTGCGCAGTCCCGGACCTCTCTGGTGCGCCTCCATCCACAGCTGTAAGGACCATTTGATGCATATCCTGCTGCTCCCGGTCCAGTGGGCTCTCCAGTACTAATTCTGCAAATTTACTCCCGTCACTGCGTGTCTGGATGTCCAAAAGAAAATGCTCATTTACACTTAACAAATATGAGCGCAGAGTGTTACTGCCAACATCCAAATCCTGGGCACTCTCCAGCGGGAAGCGCGATCCAGGTACCGCGGACTCAGATATATCCAAATTAAACTCACTCCAAGGAAAAGCAGGAGAGTTGTCGTTTACATCTAAAATCTCCACCTCCACTCTGTACAGTTCTAAAGGGTTTTCTATCACTACTTGCAAATGAAAAGAGCAAGACAAACTCTGTTCACACAGTTCCTCACGATCCATTCTTTCATTTACAAATAAAATCCCGTTTTCTAAATTTACCTCTAGATACAGTTTTTTTGCACCTGAAACAATTCTAAATCTGCGTGCGGATAGTTTTTCCACGTCCAGACCCAGGTCCTCAGCAATATTTCCAATAAAAGCCCCATGTTCAAGTTCCTCTGGGATTGAATAGCGAATCTGTCCTAAAACTATATCCAAGATACATAAAATAAGCGTCAGGCAGGTCACCTGCCATTTTCCAAACAGTCGTCTCTTTGCACCTTGCATGTCTATCTTTAAAGGCGCAAGTAATAATTCACGACGAAAAATGCAGACTTTGCTCCATAACCACTCGTGTTCCACACAATTTAGAACAAGCCGAAATCAAAGTGGCAAACAAATACATGAAGTATATGCTATATGATTCTCTGGGAAAATGAGGATCTAACGCTGCCTCACTTGCAATGTTCGTGAAGGTTTTTGAATGTGCGGAGTGGAAAAGGAGAGGAGGGGTGTGTTGAGAGGTTGCGGCTGCCCCTGATTAGCATCGTGGTACTCTAGTGTCTGTGCGTGTGTGATTGTGTGCGCGCGCCTGCGAGTACGTGTGTGTGTGTGTCTGTGTGTGTGTGTGTGTGTGTGTGTGTGTGTGTGTGTGTGTGTGTGTGTGTGTGTGTGTGTTTTATATTGGCTCAATCCCAAAACTCAGATTGAAGAGAACGACATCTGCTCTAATTTCAGTTTGAGCACGGTGCACAAGTATTTAATCTTTAATCAAATTCATGCGACTGACCCTGCTTATCTATTACAAACAACATTTATAAGCCTTGTCTAGTGCCTTTGTCCCACATCTGCACCATAAGCAATAGGCCTACTAATATATTGATCCTTAACCAATATGTCTAAATACATGGTTAAGAAGATCAATGAGGATTGCTAATTACTTTTTACTAATCCTGTAACGTATAGGATAGCTTATGTGATAACTAGTCCTAACCGCCCACTCATTTAGCTACAGGTGTAAATCAAAGTAGCCTATTGTAAAACAAAGTTGATATTTTTCATGACAATAGAAAGGATAGTCTATGCACGATATATTCACAAACCAAGGTCTTTCTATCATCACTTACTTGCACCCGCCTCCAAAGCAAACTCCAACCCCCTTGTTTTAAATAAGCTGAAAACACAATCTGTCTACCGGAATGAAACCACAGCAGATGGCAAGGTTTTCCGTGGGCTCGTGCTCTTTTTAATTAATGGAGTGGGGATTGGGGGGCATTTATCCGGGATCATTAGCGAACAGAGGAATTAAGAGGTTTTGTAAGAAATAATCCCACGGCTATCCGTGGAATGTACTACATGCTTTCTCCTCGGACGTCGTTCTATTGACCTGCTTTTCCTGTCTAAGTGCATTTTAGCGTCATTTACCCACAGAGAAAACATAACTTAACCAGCAAGTGACCGTTAACATAGGGATAAATACATTTACGGATAAAAAATATGACAAAGGGATCATAGGGCGAACCACACACACACACACACACACACACACACACACACACTCACACAGTAATGCCTATAGAGTAGTCTACTTCAAAGCTTTGAAAGAAAGGATTATTACAATAAAGGTAGCCCAATGTAGCCCCTATTCTAGGTCGAAAAGCTGTATAGACTATATTGCTTCAAAGTTATGAAACCCGCTTAGGAGGGGAAGCATTTATTCATAAAAAGGGCAGTTTGACCAGATTCCTCTAATACTTTTCATACTGTTGGCACATTGCAATTATCATGGGATAAGCCAATTCTTAAAGTGTTCTACTACTTTGACATTTAATGCCCCCCCAAAAAATCATAATAATGAAAAGTAAAAAACTGAAGCGAATATATGTTAAGTGAAATCTTTATCCTGTAGTTTCCTAAAACCCGAGGCATTTTTGATTGATCAACTTGGGCAGGACAGTGAAACTGTCAGGCAGTGATTAACCAGTAGAGGGAGACAGAGAATCTGTATTTAACTTGAATGATTTTTGCACTGGAGACCACCTCTCTCTCTCTCTCTCTCTCTCTCTCTCTCTCTCTCTCTCTCTCTCTCTCTCTCTCTCTCTCTCTCTCTCTCTCTCTCTCTCTCTCTCTCTCTCTCTCTCTCTCTCACTTTCTCGCGCAAACAGAAACATCCACATAAACCACATAAATGAAAGGATACTGAGGGCAGGTGGCATGTAATGGGAAAATGTCTGCGTGTGTTTGTGTATATATTTGTAAAGAACTGTATACGTAAGGTTGGTGCAATGACAGCACACCTGCTGTGTTAGGCAGCTGCACATCAGCTCTGTAACCTCTAGGACTCCCAATGCCAGAGGAAGTAACACAAAAAGGGCATGTGAAATTTGGGCAGGAGAAAGTGAAGAGTAGGT
Source organism: Aplochiton taeniatus (assembly GCA_017639675.1). Lineage (NCBI taxonomy): Eukaryota > Metazoa > Chordata > Actinopteri > Galaxiiformes > Galaxiidae > Aplochiton > Aplochiton taeniatus. The sequence continues at coordinate 15,923,201 of CM030177.1, forward strand.
GCACTGCCCTACCACAGAAGTAGAGATATACTCATACAATGTTTTTTTGTTTTTTTTACCAAAGCGTTCAAATTCTATATTACATAGCATCCTAGCACAAATTGGTGGGAGCAATGTTACCATATACAATGTATCCAAAGCCATGTGAATGAGAAGGAACTCATTTGACCCACCTTTTAAAGTCTTCACGGGACATGCACAGAAAAATGCACTTAGGCCTTTTTTTTGCCTCGTCGTTTTCTTGGGCTTCAATAATGTACATTTTTGTTTTCAGCTCGCCTCGTTACTCTCCGCAGTTAATCTATTCCAGAGAAAAAGAGACCGGGTAAAATATTCAAGTGTCGCATATACCTCTCCTTGCTCTGAGAGCAAAACACCACAGTCAAAAAGAAGCACTGAGAGAGACTAAAGGGCAGAGAAGGAAACAGTCGTGCTAATGTAACTTCAGCTTGACTTTCGTGTTGTGTGGACCTGTCTTAGGTTAAGAGTCTGGACTTGAATCCTGGAAAAACAGAGGATGGGCTAAGAAACTCTATGATCCTGTTCAACAAAATAAGGGTATCCTGTAAACATGGTTAAACGATCCTTTGTTTTTCAGCTTTAAAAACAATAATGGCAGGAGTTGAGAGATTTCTGCAAAGCGGGCTACAGATGGAAGCAAGAGAGAAAGGTTTCATTCCTTCACAGATATGAAGAGGTTAACAAATCATCAAAGCCTGCTTCTCCACCGGTGCATATTCAGCACCTTGCAGGCCAGATGAGAGCTATTCAAAGTGCAAGGTCCTGTTCTTGGCAAGAAAATGACTAATTTGTTCACAGTGCCTACATCTGCTGCCTCATCTAGACATCCAAAAGCAATAGCTGATACACAGCTGCGTTTAATAAAAAGACATAATGAGATTAGGAAATCCGAGGAGAAAGTCAAAGCGTAATGAAAAGAAAATTGCTTGCATGTAACACATGGGCCTATAGGCTACCACTAAAAGGTCAAAAACAGTTATCTTTACCCTTGTTGACCACTGGAGAATGAGAAAGGGAGAGAGAGGGAGAGAGTAAGCAAGGTGTGTGTGTGTGTGTGTGTGTGTGTGTGTGTGTGTGTGTGTAACATGAGACACAGTGAGAGGCCATAATTACACTGGTCGACCTCTGCAGTTCCGGCAGGGAAGGAGGAGAGGAGCTGGCAATGATGTAAATCCATGAGCCACGTTCTTTTCGGATCACTCTTTTTGTTTACATACCAACACTGCTTGACGCTATTTCCATTTTTCACTACCTCATTCCACTTTCACTCCATATCTCCCTCTGTAATTGTTGGAGAGTTAGTCCCACAATTAGATATCTGGAGCTTCCATCGGGTACAGATGATGTCCGCAGGAATGGCGGCAATCGCTGACGTTACAGACAGTGGAGATGTCGTCGACTACGCTGCATGACATTCCTGGATGACTGCTTTTGTGGGTGAAAGGATGGGTTTCTTCCTCTCTACATTGGTTGTGTTGTAAGTGTCATTACATTATCAGTACCCAAAACAGCATCACATGGATGAACAAAATGAGTGAGAACTGCACGCCTTTGTATGTGCAAAGAAAGTGAACAAGATGTTGTTTATCGAAATCACAGATCACATTATAGTCTGACCTAAGCAATCAATGAGATATCATGATGCAACATGCTTATGCATGATGCGGGAAATAATATTAAGTTTGCAACCAAATTTTGGTTTCCTCCATCAGCCAAGCAATACGTCTAACCACCATGAATCCATTATGCTCATATATTTTCTCCCAAACCCAAAAATATCACACTCTTCCACATTGTTTTCCTCAGAGGTAGGCCAACACTTAGGTAACACAGAAGCTGACGTGGAGGAGCAGCTCAGTTGGAAGTAGAGCGGACATCTGGGTGTGCTTTGGGCCGGCTGGAGGCTGTGTTGCAGGCGCCCCCCCCCCTACATCTGGACCACGCAGGGGGGGGGGGGGGGAGTCCGGGATCCCCTAATGAGCTTCCAGCCTGGGGCTGTGGCGGGGTGGAGGATGAAACACTTTCTGTAGCGCTAATGTCTTTCCACCTCCCTGGCTCCTCATTTGGGAGGGACCTCGACATGGTTAATGGATGAGCGCTGTTGCTGTTTACGTGTCGCAGGGATGAGGGATGGAGTGGATGGAGGGGTGAACAGATAGAAGACAGAGGCTGTGTGTTTGGAAAAGCGTGGCTGTACTGCACATAATACTACCCTATACCGATATGTCAAAAAAATTAAGCCATTTCTAATGTTATGAAGGGTTGTTAACTAGAATTATCGAATACATTCCATTAGTTATTTCCATCGTATTGTTGGGGGTAACATCATATTACTCTCGGCTCTCCAGTTTTCAAAAAGTGCCCCTCGAATCCTTCCTCTTCCTCAATCGCAGATGTCTGCGGGCTCTACCGGTGCCCTGTAGCCCTCTGCAGGTACATACCACATGCTGTGCCAAAACAAAAAGCTTAATATAATCAAAAACATTTCATTTTGAACGCAGGCATTCTAGCTCAGCCGTGGGGGTGTTACTCCGATGCAGGTGTACGCTGTCAACTTGAATGTTAATTTTGGTGCCCATGTGGAGAACCACACACGGGTTGGAGATGCAGTGAGCCGTGGGCATCGCAGAGTCTACCAGCTGTACAGCAGAACCAGTCGCTAACACGTGCAGGTGTTGGGAAGGAGAGTCAATGCCAAGGGAGAGGATGGGGACAAATATGCTAGTCGCACATCCTGGTGCATAAAAACCACCCACACAAAAACAAATTTAAAAAATGCCCAAATGTTTCGCTAATTCAGATTCAATAAAAAGAGAGGCAATACATTGTCTGGTTTCTAATTTCAAGTAACCACATTTCAAGCAAATTGTAAATCACATATTTTGGATATAATGTGTTCAAACAGGCCTACAATACATGACTTTTGGCTTTCTAGTCTCTCCAGATATTTCAAGGTGCGGGTCTCTGTGTGTCTGCCGCTTTTTAAGTCCAGGTTGTTGTGGAGCTGACACCTTTGGAAGTCACTTGAGAATTGATGGTCAAACAACCAACTTTGATCTGTGCATTAATAATGCAGGCAAGCTCATGGGAAAGATGACACAAATGTATACTTATAAAATACTATCTCAATCAAACTTTGAAATATTTTAGGTTTAACAGAGCCAATACACTTTTCTGCTGTATCTCCACAACCGGCATGCTTTTCTTGTTTTTCAGAAGCTTGACGACAGCAGTGAAGACTGTGTTTTTATTGAATAGGTCTTCGGGAACCACCACACCGATGTCAGCACACAACTCAGATTGGTGTATGGCCTTCGCCACAAGAGGGCGCCCTTGGCTGGGCTCTCCCACACTGCTCACCCAGCAGGTTGTCCACTTCATAAAACGCCTGCCCGCTGGGGACAGAACGGACCTGGGGTTATTCTGTTTCACTGCAGTCAGCCGGAGGGACAAGACAGTCAGAGCGACACCGCTCTCGTGTACTGCGGTATCTACATAGTCATAGCCACAACAATAGAGAAGGACAATGTCCAGTCATCTCTGAGGCAGCCGATCTCATGAAGTCATTAGCAACCAACCCTGTTCACAGTTTATACTGTGCAGTGGATTGTGAAAGATTTTTCATAATTTGTTTATTTGAAGAAAAAAAAATGTTTCCTTTATTTTATTTTGTTTTATTGTATAATATTTGTCATGGCCTGCCTTGTGAACAGGACACTGTTGCAAAACAGACATAAATATCTATGTCATCAAAATTAGACGAAACTGGCATCAAAATCACAAAGTAGTCTTTGCTCACCCTCCTAGCCTTGCCGTTACTGTGCATTGGCTTCACTACATCAAGCTTTGGCACCGTGCGCTAAGTGCATAACACTGACCACTCAATCCACAGAACAGTGTGTAAAAACTATATTGGTCCCAAAGCTTTAAGAGATGACTTGTGAGAACAAGGAAAGAAGACAGAACAAAGATATCACGTAGAAGAGGTTGTGGGAAGTATGTTAACCACCAACAGTGGCACTGGGTTCCTACATGCAGTTCTAGTCTCCTATCAACCAGTATGTGGTCACTTTTGCTGTTTGGTAACAAAAAAGGTTGTATACTAACATGTACTAAATGCACCTGATAAACTTTGTCTCAGTCGAGAGCAAATTCCTTTCTATTCAGAGGAAAAGGGACAGCAATACCACCCCACATACAGTGTAGACAAAAGTACTGTGCTGCCTCATGAATCAGTCAAAGGTGGAGAGCTCATCGACAGGCTGAATCCATGTCAGGTCCCGCAGCTGGGAGGTGTTTCCATGTGGGCACGTATGCGGCTTGTGGGCCCTGTAGAGCGGAGCAAGGCTTGGACAGCACTTGAATTTCGATTACATTTCTGCTGCCACATTTTAGGTTTTTTAAGGAGCTCGAAAAAAGCACACCTGAAACTTCGAAACATTCAAAGAAACTTACAAAAAGCACATCATCGGGTACTCTCTAGAAAGTATGTTAGACAGCACAATGGTTGTGGTGTTAAATGTGTCTTTGTAGGAATCAGTGTCACCATGCTGCCTTCCAGGAACGCAATATCCTGTTTGCCCGTTGATGTTGATCCTACCCTTCACCACATCACAAAGGATTTCACTAGATCTTACTCTCCATACACTTGAAAACTCAGACATTGAAACAGAGCAGACCCCATGTCACTACATAATGAAATGCAACAGTAGCCATGATTTGGCTCACACTGAAGAACTCCAACTTCCTATATTGCAAAAAAGGATAGCGTTGCCAATTTTTTTCCGTCACGAATCTGGAAAAAACATTTAAAGCTGGAATCCGAAACTATTACTTTGCTAATGCTAATTTGGAGGTTATTTGAATTGGCTGCAAATTATATTTTGGCATTTTTACCTGTTATAATAAAACATCAGTCATGACCTGATAAACAGTATATTTTAAAGAATATTTGATACAACACAATTTTCCACTGGAAAGGATTTGTCCGGTACATCGTTATTTGAAGTAATGTACACCAGAACACATTCACAGTCTATTTATCTTCCCGTTTTAAAGTTTTTGGCAAGTACTCAATTTATATCTGATGGTTAAAAAGAATTACATTATTAGTTAAACGCTTATTTGGCAAACCAACCACGTGCACATATTACCCACCCATTTTAAACCCCACACTTTCCTAATGGCGCGAGAAAAACAAACATTGGACCCAAAGTAAATACACACTTGCACAAGCTGGTTAACACTCCTTCACAGTCAAGTACTTTATTCTTATTAATAATGTTTGTTTGTTTTTTTCTTTAAAAAATCATTTCAATATACAACACCATTTCAGACGAGACGATTCAGTTAACAACTAATTTCAGCTCAGTTAGGGGTCATTCAAAACCTAGACAGGCAGACAGCAAGAGGGTACAGAATAAGACAAAGAAGGGGTGGAGGGTGAAGGCTGGAGAAAGTTACAGACAATAGTGAGGATATGGGGGATAGGTGGGAAAAGAAGTCTTTGCACGACATAACCAAGTGAATAATGTTACTCCCAAATAAAAAGAAAAAGAAAATACAAAAAGATATAGAAGAAAAAAAAAAAAAAAATAATTAAAAAAAAAAAAAAAAAAAGGTCACTAGCACACATACTATTTTTCCCATCATTCATCCATGCAGAACTGTCTTTGTGGAGGAAATGCTCACTACTTGCTCTTTTCAAAGTCTTTTTTTTTTTGTCATCCACCAAACAAAAGGGAAAAAAAGGTGGTTATAGAGTCCACTGGCATCCTCATTACTCTCATTAACACCCCACATGGCCCCCCCTCCCCCCGGGGCCATCCCCCACTACGTCTCCCTACAGCCATGCAGCTCCTTCTTCAGTCCCTGTCCATCCATTTATTTCGCTTCGGGCTAACAAAGTAAGGGCGAGATGGTATAGTGTGGCGATAAAGGGCTTCTTCCTGGAGGAGTCGGGATTTGTGGGCAGTGTTTCGATAATTCAGAGTGTTCTGACTAATGCAAACAGGCATTCTGATGGAGAGGGAGAGGCCCAATCAAAATAAACAGCAGGCGGGCATATATGGAGAGATGATGCAAAGAGGATTTATGAAGGCGTCGGTTGGGAGGGCTGTTGGATCCGTTCCTTGAACCATTGGCTGACACCTTGACTTGGCCTTCCGGACCATTCCAGTACCCACAAAATACATTTCCGCCAAGCCCACCCTGCAGAGAGAAAGAACATGCAGAGAACATACCTGAATTAAAGGGCCACGGTGGATACACCCTCCCCACAGACATTCATGCTGGAAATCATACAAACCTCTGTCGGCATGGCCATGGCCTGAATAGGTGACATCGAACATGCCAGCCGTGGCATTCAAAATTGAATTAGGAACGATGAAATGGTTTTAGCAGTCCAGTCTGATTATTAATTTCAGTGCCACACAAATACATGTATGATCTTAGAATGGTGGAAGTGTTTATGGGGTTGGTGTGTGTGTGTGTGTGTGTGTGTGTGTGTGTGTGTGTATGTATGTATGTATGTATGTGCTCCAAGTACCTGCTATCTGGAGATATAGGTGTACGTGCGAGACGGCGACCGCCCTTCTGTTTGCCCGTTCGTAGACACGTTCAGGAAGTCCCAGATCAGGATTGTGTCGTCGTGGGAACTGCTGATGATCTGGAACTCGTCAAACTGAAGCCGGAAGACCCGCCCTGAGTGCTCCTGAAGGACGCCATGTGGTTAGTATATTGTCAACACGCTTCACCATAGAAGAAGAAGAATTAAGGAGGACTCGGCTCTTCGGGGCTTTACTCACTACTAGTGTCCGCAGGCATAGCGTGCTGGCAGGTGCGCGGGGGTCGAGAGCTGCTTGTAGGTCCCATACTTTGATTTTGCTGCGAAGACACAACCCAGGGTTATCCGTGTGTTTTTGAGAACACTACGGCGACAGTCTGGAGCTCACGTTATGCTGGACGGGAGGTCCTATCTGGTTAATTTAGATTTAGGAGATTCATTCCGATTAAGAAGAGGGGGGTGCTTAGAAAAAAGACGCTTAAGTGGGGGGGCTAAGCAGGTCATAACAACAAGGATTAAGGGTCAGCCTAGTTTGTTCTCGACCCTCCAAAACAAACACGCGTTGGCAGTCGGACCCTGGTCATTAAGTCCAAAGATGAGCCCAGAGGAAAGAGCGGCCTGTCAGGGGAAACGGACGGGAAGCAGCCGGCTTACCCATCGTAGGCCCCGCTCACGATCCTTTTGTTGTCGAATCGAATGCAGCGGACCAACTCCTCGTGGCCCTCCAACACCCGCAAACACGCGCCACATTCGATGTCCCAGAGCCTGGAGACAAACCATAAAAGAGAGGATTATTTTACGCCGGCCGGGGGGGGGGGCACTTTCACGCGTTCTCCGACGACGGCACCCACCGTATTGTGTTGTCCGAAGACCCGCTGACCACCAGCCGGTCCCTGTACTGCAAACAGGCGATTCCTCTCTTGTGGCCATTTAACGTTCGCACAAACTCACATGTGCTCGTGCTCCACACCTAGAGGGGGCGAGAAGACAAAACGGCCAAAAAGGATTAGACAATAAATATGAGCTTGTTCTTGTTAGGACGGTCTAGAAATGGCTATTGTTGTCCGTTCCTTAGAGCTGGTTGCCGTCACAGAACAGGAAAACAAACAGAAAGATGTTGGACAGGTTAAACACAGCTGGTGTTTTTCCACAGTGACCTAGTAATCATTCTGGTCTGGACGGGGCATTGAGACTGTGCTCAGACACTTTAAATCCCTCCGAGCCAGGACAATGAACTTCACTTTGTTGAAATTTGTGGATTTTGTGCGTAAAGAATGGATTGTCACATCACGGCAAACCCATGTGTGGAGAAAGGAGGACCCCAAGGGACCCCCTATAATTTATCATCCCGAGCCAAAACCACAAACGCAGACACGAATGACTCTAAGAAACGTTTTCAGAGGACCGTGGTGAGGAGAGTGCGGGAGACGGCATGGTGCGGAACGCCTTGGCCTGCCTCCCGGAGCAATGGGGGGGTCTAACCAGGGTTCGTTTTGCTTCCAGAATCTCGGCCAGCCACAAATCTAGTCTGGAAGACACAGAGGTGAAGGGCTGAGGCGAGGGGAGGCAGGCTCACATTTTGACTGGGAAGGAGCTCTCTTTGGAGACACTTGTGCTCACCTCGTGGAAGTTTAGAAAGGAAAAAAAAAAAAAAAAGTTCTCTAAGCTGGGAAATGTAGTTCAGCTCTGTACTGTGCTCTTCCGTTGGCGTATCTGAGCACAGTTGTGTTCACAGCGTGTTGAGGAAGTAACGGAATCAAATGACTTCCATATGCTCCTCTCCTCTCCTCTCCTCTCCTCTCCTCTCCTCTCCTCTCCTCTCCTCTCCTCTCCTCTCCTCTCCCACACCCCACACCCCACACCCCACACCCCACACCCCACACTGCACCTGCAGGGCAATAAGACACTTGCCTTGATGGTGCGATCCCCAGACGCAGAGACGATGTACTTGTCGTCAAAGTCCACCACGTTGACGGCGGCGCGGTGGCCCACCAGCACGCGCCGCAGGCTGATGTCAGTGGGGGACGCCATGTCCCAGACGGCGATGGAGCGGTCCTTGGAGCAGGTGACCATCAGGCCGTTGCAGAACCGCAGGTGGAGGACAGCCTCGTTGTGGTGGATCAGCGTGTTCAGCACCTCTCCAGAGGTCACGTCCCAAACCCTGAACCCCAAAGAGAGAAAATCGTTTTGGTGTCGCCGAGTTCAAAAATCCTCGGATAACTCCGGAAAGTCGTAACTGGATAGTTTGCCGCACAGCCACTCTTGTCGGCCCTTTGTTGTTAATATGAGGAGCACTCCCCTTGCTACTCAATGTGACTGGTCCCATTTACTGAGCTACCTCCCAACCACACTTCAGCCACAGCATGTTGAACATTAAAGTTGGGGGGGGACCCCAACCCTCCCACCATTTATAAACCTTTTAAAACGGGAAATTGTTGTTCTCAGTGGAGACATAGGACATTGACCAACCAATGACGCTTAGAGTCTATTCTGGCAGGACTGCACATCTTTCTTTACAGTACAAATCCAAGAGAAGCTTCACCCCAACACACTACTGGATTGACATCCACCTTCTTGTGAAAGTGCAGAAGGCGGGGGTTGAACAACACAGACCCTGGTTATAGATGAGGGGTAGGATAACACTGACCTGACCGTGGAGTCTGAAGAGCCGGTTACAATAACCCTCTCATCATACTGCAGACACAGCACTGAACCCGTGTGCCCCGTCAGGATCTTCAGACACTCCAGCGACTGCTTATCCCAAATCTGAGCAGAGCAAAACAGTGAATGAGAATCAAAATATAGTATGTATACATGCATGCATGCATGTATGTATGTATGCATGTGTGACGGAAGTGTGCACGGAATCTTTACATAGAAACAACCCGTGACATAACATGTTTTGGAAAATAGTATTCGAAAAAGGTGAGCTAAATGTGACAAACAGAGAACATCATCCATTTAAACAATGCAAACTAACAAACAAAAAACATTGAACATTTACCTTGATGGAGTTGTCTCGGAGGCCGCTGATAATTTTGTCGTCGTCATACTGGAGACAGTAGACCCCTTTGCTGTTTTCTGAGCGACACTGGATCCGCTGCAGATTGTGCCGCCCACAACGCCAATTGGCCTCAATTGTCTGCAAATGGTGTGGCAAGAGAATGTATAAGTGGGCGGAGGGCTAACTACAAAATGATGGGATGAGGAACGGAAACGGAAGGTTAACCCACCTCTATATCCTGGATGATTTTGGGATAAAGGGAACGGTAGTAGGAGTTGGGCGGGACTTCTGTGGTTCGATTCTTGAACAGATACTTCTCCCTGTGAGGGGAAACGCATTCAATATGAGAACAAAACACTAGAATGTGGCATTTCACCATTTTATTAAAAGAACCACCTCTTGCCCCTGAAGTAGGATGATACATTTTGAGAGAAACGTTCAGAGCAGAGTGACGCAGATGACGTAGATGTGATACATCTTTCCTTTCGTAACACAACATTGTGACCTTGGCTGTATAGGCTTGGTGTTGCCATCTTTGTCAGCCAAAACTGTGTCCGTATCGGGTACATTCTTTCCAATTACTAAAACACTTGACATTTTTTTCCCTCCTGTTAGCAACAGTATGCGGTTGCATTGTTGCATTTTTTTGTGTCTGTATGCTCACCATTGGTGCCTCTCAGACAAGCCCTTCCAGAGAGGGTCTGTGCGGACCATGCGCTCAATGAGCTTCTTCCACAGCATGCCCTCAGAGATGACCCTCTGCCACTCCTTACACACCAGCTCCGCAGAGCACAGGGAGCGTGCGTCCAGGAACGACAGGATATTTTCCGCTATGTGGTCCAGACCCTGAGCTGTAGAGCACAGAATGAAAAAGAAACAAAGACCATCAATATGCACATATTAATGAAAAAAATATATATATTGCTTAAGCTTAATCAGTTCTTTACTCCTGGAGTAGCTAAATTGACGAGAAACTATGACTCTTCAGGCTAGACTGCTGTTCCTGTAATACCTGGTAGTGCAGTAATGAAGTCCCTTTGTAACATGGGTTTGAGGTAGGAGTTGATGTGGCCATGTTGGTAGTGGCACATGCGTGAGATCAGGTGCTCGACAAACTCCACCTGGTCGGCCTCCGACCACTGGTCAAAAAGCTGGATGCACACGTCCTTCTCCTTCTCATAGTTTCCCTCGGACGGCCGCTTCCTTGAACCTGTGATGGGACCATTGGTAATCTAATCGCAGAGGGGAGAAAAACAGTAGTGTTACACCGATATGTTTCTTAGAGGGATGCTAACTGTATGCATTTGTTGACACTTTAAAAGCTGTAAAATGGTATATCCTGTCTTAGGAAGGAAAGCAAACATCTAATTAGGAAAATAAGAGATCCATAATTTAGCATGCTAGTAAATACTGTATTTGAATACAAAAAAGAGAATTTTTTTAATAATCCAAAGTTTACATAACAGTTTGCCATGATTCCAAAAACCTGCATTTGATTTTGACGTCAGTAAAACAAGTATTCATTTTAGGATGCAGTTTTATATTAGAGAATGTGTAATTTGGAGATTACATTTGAGTTGTACTTATATAGGCAGACATTGGCTGTTTAAAATGGGAAGAGACTTTGATTCAACAAGAATTCAGAACAAATCAATATGGAAGACAGATGTCCCATCAGACTTGAAGATTGACAGTAACTTTACCGTAGTACATCTTCTGATTGAGTAATTGTTACAACAATAAAACTGTTGCTTCTAACAACTAAGTGTGTTTTCCAACGGTTATCTTTTGTTAGTGTGTGTTTGGGTCTTAGAGAAACACTTGAAAATGAATCAAGATAACATTTTGGCAGGGGAACTGTAGACATACCTGGCTAACTTTGAACACTGTGGTCTTCTTTGATGAAAGGTCATCTGTCTGTGAATCCATCACTGAAGTGTTCTGAGAAAAAGCAGTAAAATAATCCACATTACATCACTTAAGCACAAACACAAAAACATAATATAAAAACGTATATATTCACAATTTTAAATGGGATCAAAACCACAAAGGAGATCAATGGCAGAACAAAAGCCATGATAATTGATGGGCCACCTTTGGGCCAATGCTACACACAAAAATGGTATCACTTCGCCGTCATAGGCAAACTCGGATGTGGCAAGTGGAAATATCAGTCATTGTGATGCTTACAATAATAACTGAAGGGGAAATATGTTAAATGAAAATAATGTCAAAATATGATAATTTCTCATTTCATAATTCGTAACAAGTACTGTAGTATGCTGAGTTATGTCTCTAACGTTCAATGTTATGCCACTGGATGCGAAGATCTAACGTTTGAAAAATAAGTTATAAAACTATGAGCATCAGGAATGAAATCATAGTAATTAAGTAGAAGTTGGGTAAATAGAACGGCTAAACAGAATGACGAAAACGCTATGCTAATAGCAAAAAATACTTCCTAACATGTCCGAGTGTCAATTTTCGTAGTTGGTGTTTCGATCGGCCACAGTTAATGGTTTAGCTGGTTTAAAAACGAAATAAGTTTAAGGTAAATATAACTGGTAATGATGAGACAACCCTGAGCTAAGGTTAGGTAACATTAGCAAGTAACATCAGCTAAGTACCCAAATGCCAAATAAGACACTCACGCAAAATTTAAATTGGCAGTAGCCTTGCTCCTCTTATTGCTAGCAATCTATTGACTACGTTTACTTAACGATAGAAAATAAATTAACGATTGCACACAATCGGTAGCATATATATTGCTATCTATATTTTAGGCCTTAAGTTCCCCGTTGATAGTTACGTTATTTAAAGATTCAAGTATAACACCCGGTGCGTGGGGTTGTTGGCGTCTTTGCACAGGCTAGCCAAGTTAGCTGGGTAGCTAGCATTGCGTTGCATTCTGTCTGGCACAGTATCCATACCATGTTCAAAAAGCAATGATTAAAAGCCATTATCAATTGTCTAAATCAAGCTGGAGACAGCGTGCTAGTGAATTAACTATTTCGCTGCTTTGAACGTAAATTGTTAGCCCACCAAAGGGCTGGATTGGTTTGCTCTGTCAAGCTAAAGTTAACTAACCCGCTAGCTAGTAGCTATAGGTGGCTAACTGGTAAGCATAGTTAGCTGACTGGCTATTTAACGTTACGTTAACGTGAGCTAGTAGGGTAACGCCAAATTACCGTCACTGCAGATTTGAGGCCTTGGTGTTGATCTATCTTTAATAGAAGTCCTTGAAGGTAAGCATTTGTAAATAAGCCTTAACGTTGTCTATTCGGTAAAGACAGCACATATCTAAACGGTTGCTTACCATCAGCTCCAATGTTTTGTCCTCCATCTCCGGCTCCATATTGTTGTTCCTAGCCTTGGCTGATACTGAAAATGGAAACCCAGCCCTGCGTCGGCGCCAGCCCGCAGCTGAAACGACGTCACCGTGCAAGACAGAGAGTGGGTATGGGGGAGGGGTTGATCAGGTACACTCACATGGTTGGACAAAGGAAGAGGTTTCGTTTCTTTTCTCTTGTTTTCTCTTCAGTGATTGGTTAAGGTTAATTTGTTTAGGGAAGGGCAAAATCACCGATGCACCGATTCTACTAGACATTCTAGTATCACTGGGTGCAGTCCTGGGTGCAGGCAAATACTTATTTGACACATGGATTGCTGAACTATGTTTTGACGGTGTAATACTGCATATAAAACCTGAATCACTACTGACTATATGAAACAGATTAGCCAGCTTAATTTAAGCAAGTCAATTGTAAAACATTGAGTACCCTCTACAGATAAAGATGCATTTTCAACACGAATATTCAACTCACAACGTCATTAATAAAGCAAGGACTAAATGGTATATGTTTACCACTCTTTAAGGGTATTGTTCTGTTCTTCCTCCAATTTAAAATAACGCCCTAATTCGAGAGATTCTGCGACCTATTTTTATTTTACACTTATCAAGCAATTAACCATAGATTCCCTAAATCGGGAGTTTATAGTTTGATGTAACCTACACATGGGTTTTAAGATATGTATATTTTACACGTTCTGAGTGGAAAGACACTAGTACCTTACATAGCTACTTCATGTAAAATATGTTGTTCAAAACATGAGGCATAGTGACACAAGGATACTTCATGAAAAAAAAAGAAAAACAAACTAAATAGTCAAGCCATGTCAATTTAATTTGGATTGTTTAATGATTCTTTCTGCTCTATACATGAATTTGATTAAAATAATTAATAAAGAATTGATGCTAATCAAACTCTCCCATTACAATTGCAGCAAGAATCCGTAGAAAAATTTGGAGGTTGGGAAACTAAAGTATGTGTGTTGATGTGTGTAAGTGTGTGTGAGGGAGTGAGTTTGTTCCATGTGTGCGTGCTAGGGGAAGGGGGTCGATAAAAAATATAATTTGTCTAAAAGTGTGGTCTGAAGAGGAAATAAATCATCACGAAGAAAATGGCCTGCTGTCAAGTCACTGAAGGCTAAGATGTAAAGTAGCGGTCAACAATCAAGACTATACCCATCCAACCAGGAGAGGGAGTCACTGCTCTTAGCAAGCCATGGGATAGGTTTTTATTTATTATCAAGTCCTTTAGAGAGTCCCATCTGGGTCTCCTCCTTGATAACAGCTCTCCTTCCACAAGTCTTTCATCTGCCCAGTGAAGGGAAGCTTTTTATTAGACAAATTCCTCTTCCCCAAAACAATCCGGTGCGACTACCTAGTAGTCATCCAAGTCAAAGAGCTCATCATCGTCTGCTTCATAATCCATGCCTTGGAAATCTACCCTGTATCGTAGGACCCCTGTGAAGAAAACGTTGGTAACATTTTGTTATTCCATCACATAGTGTAGTTAAACACACCAAATAATACATTTCCAATGCCACAACACTATGTAGCAAGAATCTGAAATAGAACAGCATGCAATACACATTTGTAAAAGTATTTCCACTAACCACCTTCAGCTTACTTTTTGGTCTCACTTAAGCGCAAAATGTGAAATTGAATTTGCACATTTAAATCATTTCAAACATGGTTGAATGTCCCATTTTGGACACACAAGTTCAGTAAATGAAGTAAACATTTTAATTGGACTTTGAGATAAATAAAAGCAAAATATGTCATCTATTACCCAGTCTGTAGTAAAAGCAACCCTTACCGCCAATTCCGCCAAAACCTTTGACAAACTGCGACCCCTCTTGGCTCCTGTCTGTGACAATCTCAAGTGTGGCTCCAAACTTCTTATAATTGTTGGCAAACCACTCAAGTAGTGGCATACTCTCAATGAGTTCATGCTCTTGTCCAGTCTGTAAGAACAGAGCCATAAAGAAAAGGAAAAAGGAATTGTATGAATAATATGAAACTATACTTTCTTCTGAACTGCGACATAAAGAAAGCTGTAAATTTCACCAAACAGAAGCTTAGAGGATGTAAAGCTGCTGTTACAGACCCACAGCAGGCATAATATAACGCCCATCTCAGGACAACAGTTTCATTGAACACTGTTTTAATAAACAGTGTCACTCATTACATACCTCTTTATCTGTAAAGTGAGATTTGTCTTTCTCTTGTTCCGGGGTTAAATATAGGGTTTTTTCGTCTGAAAATGACACAAAATGCAATATTACAAAGACATCACCAACCACGGTCAATGACGGTCTTATGAAGGTCTTCTGTGACCACATCCACGTACCGTTCTCTAACGCCAGTCCCTCTGCTCCGTGGCATCGTAGGATGTATCTCATGGTTTCTAGGTTCTCATAGACAATGAGAATCTCTACAGCTCCCATTTCCAAGGCTTTCAGAGTGTCTTCAACACCAAAGCAGTACTTCCCCGTGTCCTGACTGATTTCATCGAAGTATCGACCTATAAACAAGAGAGACAGGTGTACAGAACTGAAGAATATAATTATAGACTCCACATACGAAGAAAAACAATAATATATATTTTGCTAGGTGCCAATAGGCAAACTGCATATTCAAGCAACAATTCCACAACTGGTAAGCTTATTATTGTAGCTAATGTTCCTGACATTAATACCGTTTAAACATCACCTATGCCTATTAACTAAACCAGTGTTTGGGTGTGTGAGGTTTGGATTAAGGATGTTTGTCTGATATTTAAGAAATTAACAATGCCTTCTTCAACACAGACCTAGATGCATGAAAGAAGTGTAAATATGCTGATTTGGATTTTAACTGTACAACGAGTATTTTAAAATCCTACTGCTATCAAGTTGGCTTAATCTTAATGTTAAAGATTTTACCAATTCTGTTTTGACAAACAATTGAATAATCATAGATTGGATGTATTGAGTGGTCTAAGACATTTGTAATTTGTATGAAAAAGGCTGATCTACCTAAGCCTTTTAAATTCCCCATGGTTTAAAGGCACAGCAAAAAAAAAGGCCAATTATTCGTAAATCTCAATATTCACATCTAATACAGATGAACCCAGCTTACCTATTAGTTTCTTCTCCTGAATGAATTTTACATTGGACAGTACTTCCGCAGACAACTCAATGGCTTGATTGAAGCCATTCTCTCCGCCGTACGAGATGTCAACAAGCTTCAACACTTTTGCTTGTAGCCTCTGCATTAAAGCGCATGGTAAGGTCAACAATGAGAACATTTCCGCAATGCATTCATCGAATATGACAAAATGACTGTCGGAAAATACTGACCGGGTCAAACATATCCGACTGGCTCAGCTCCGTCTTAAAGTCGGCTGAACCAGCCAAGACCATGCCTGCTACATTGACCTTGTCATTTGACACAAAGAGCGTGACTGCTGTCTCTGCCACCTTCCGTACGTAGTTGTGTCTCTTTTCCATCCTCAACCGAGCAAAACGCAGGGCGGACTGTCCTCCTCTGCCTGAAAAAAGACGCAGAATTAGAGGTTTTAGGGATCGGGCGGATTTGGTCCTGAAGGTCTGTGTTCTCGAATCGAGCATGCTTTGTAAGAATATTACCATGCTTTTTGGGTAGGTCCACGGTAAATTTATGCAGCACCTCTCGGGTGTTGCCCTGAAGAGTTCCAAACAGGGCCCCGCTTCCATCGATAACAATGAAACCAAATTTGCTGTCATCTGAGAGCAAGGCAGTAAGAGCCTAGAGGAGAGTTTAAAAAAAAAGAGAATCAGTGAGGGAACTGTATTCAGTGCAATTGTTTTAGTTTGTATGCCAGTTCTTCTGCTACCCAGTGATCAAAAAGGAGATTTTTTTAAATGCAAACTATGCTCCATGTCGCACAGCTCATTCCCAAAAAGGGTGATCTTAAACATACCTCTGTGTGGAACTTGTTGTCACAGAGATAGAGAGAAGTGTTGATGGGTTTAAAAGGCTCAAAGTCAATGTTGACTTTTTTCTCTTTGCCTTCATCAGTCACAATAGTGCCGCAGTAGACAACCAATCCATTAGGAGGCACTGGAAAGAAAAAATCAGAGTAGAAGCAGAGAACATTTGAAATCCTGAAGCAGACATGAAGGGTATAAAAAGTAAAAAAAAACAAAAATGGGAAGAATGAGTGTCAGGCAGTGTTCCCACTGAATACAGGTAAGCACGTCAAACATTGCACTAGCAAATAAAAATACCTTTCATTCTTAACACCCTATGGGGCCAATTTTTTCCTGTGACTAGGATCTGGTTGAACCATCAAAAAACCGAGTCTGAAACACTCAGTGGACTATGTTCTTCCCCAGAGTGAGCATGTGTAGTCCAAACATTTTATTTGTGTAAATCCAATCCAAGTGTTTCTGCATTTTACTTTTTGCTAGAGAAGTGACTCATTTTGCCAACCTACTCCTGCCACAAAGCTCACCCTAAATGTATGGTCTATGATTACCAACATAAGACTAAATTACTATTTATACAGTTTGTCAGAAGAGTAGTTTGATAACCCTCCCTTGTGTATTCCTTCCAACGTTCCAGAAGGGTGGGGACTCCCTATCCAGGAATAACAGAAGCTAAGCAACAAACAAGTTGACACCAATGACACTGGTTGTTTATAGCAATATGTTGGTAGCATCATTGAAGGAAGGACAAACTTTTTCACAAAGATTCTGTTAATAAATTAAACCCATCTATCGAACCAATTGTACATGCCACTTCATAACAATTGAGAGAGCAGCAGGGTTTTCACAGAGATGGCACGTTCTCACAAGCTTTTAAATAAACACTCAACTCAGCAAATTGACCCCCTTTCATCATACAGCCCAGTATAAATCTACAACGTTGGTATACATTGATAAAAAACTACAAAAAAAGTAGTTGAACAGTCCTTGGAAAACACATGGTAACAGTGTGAATAAACTTTCTGCTTTTGACCAGAGAAGCAGCAAACCAACTTAGAAGACTTAACAAAGGGTGAGTTTAAAGACTAGCATTTGCCAACAATAACGAAGGATGCAAACCAATTTGACTCACCTTTATTGTACAGTTTAAGTCTCTGCTGTACAGATGTAATGGCACCTAGCACGGAAAGACGATTGACTCTGCTTTTAATGTTTGATGCTGTACCAAACTCATCTGCCAGCATTTTGGCTACTCTAGATATCTGGTCCTTGGGTGGAATGATCAACGAGATCATGCTCGTGCCATTTCTGTAAAATACAAAGCAAACAACGGCTCTTTAAGCGTATGAAGACAGGCCTGTGTATCTCCTGCCTACTCTCAGGGGTGGAACTAAAAAGTAATGTAATAGTTGATGGATGGAAGTAAGTCTTTATGTACTGAATAACTAAACCTGTATTGTCATGTCACTCTTATTAGACTATACATTGCGATGGATAAGAATCACTAAGTGAACAAGCTAGAAAACGCCACTTTATGCTTCCAGATATGTAACGATATAAAGCTAACGTTAGCTAGCTGGCTGTCCATTTCCGCTGCTCATGGTACCATAGTGCAGGGCGAGAAGTAGCACGCTAAATACCGTTAGCTAGCTAACTAGTGTTACCGGTCCTGATGAAGGAATTTGGATTAGTGCCATGAAATGCAAGTCAACCCAATCATTTCAATCGGGATCTAGCGCAAAAACAATCAACCCACGCCTAAATATGTTTAAAATAAAAGTTAGGCCAAAATCAAAATACCTGGCAATATATAGTCGTGTCTAGATGAAACCAGCTGGCTAGCTAACAAGCTAGTGTAACGCTAGCCAGCCTAGCAACAGATAAATGAAGGTGAGAAACCCCTGCCTAATAATGTATACGATTCAAAACCCACGGTAAAGGACTGACTGAGGGGTAGTATGAAATTTCAAGACTTAAATTCATACCCTCGAGCTGCTTCGAGACTTTTGATCAACTTCTTTATCTTCCATATCTCCACGTTCCTATCGGCTGCGCTGGGGTCGTCCGCCATATTTCCTGCAAATGAGGGTGCACATGTTTCGCAATTGCCGGTGACGTTGATGACGGCGTGTTAGAAATGGTAACCGTTCAAAATGATATCCGCTCCTTTGGTATACCCTGGTGCGACAAACGTACACACTTTTCTTCGTGAACGCTTATTTATTGACATCTCATTGGATCACTCCATGACTAGTTCCGTTCGTTTTATTTAGGGGCTTGGCACCAGGACAATTAAAGATGCGTTTACAACTATCCTAAACCTTACGTTTATGCCAATAATGCCAATAAGCATCTCATCAAAACAGACCATATAAAAGTATTAACATGTAGGCATACACATCTTTCAATATCAAAACGTAGCCAGTAAATAGACAATGTTTGAAGGTAATTTTATATTATGATCAGTTTCACAAACAAATATAATTTCACAAGACAGTGACTATTAGGATAATAATTGAGTGCGAAAATACAGGAAAATATACTAACCCAAGGATAACATTAACATTATAGACAAAACAAAAGGAATCATTCTTCTCACAGGATCCAGTTACTTAAACTAGCATTGGTTAAACCTATTGCATAGAGCCTACATAACAAGTTGAACTTCAGCTAACTCTGGTTTTATGGTTTCTTTACATTTTTGCTAAGTTTTTCCCCTAGTTGTTGGATCAAGTCAGCTAGCTCTTCAGTGGCCTGAGACTTCTCCTCAAGGAGTTCATAGCGCAGACTGGAAATGTCCTGCTTTATTTCCTTTAGCTCACCTGCAAAGTGGATACATATTTCAGCTTGTTTGTTTATATTCATATTTTTAGATTTAGGATGTGATTGTAAAAGATAGGGATGAATTGCTTAAATTAGCATTTGACTATGTGGCATGGCTTCTAACAAAAGTATTCCTTGCTAAGCAAGCATCAAAGAAACTTAGCCACATGGAAGACAGAGTTTTCATTTAACTATAATTACTTAATGCTTACGGATTAGAGAAAGAAAGAAAAAAGGTCTCACCTTCATTGATCTCATCATTTTCACTGTCAACCTGAGCCTTTAGTACATATCTCTTTATGAGCCTCTTCATGAGTTTCTTATAAAATAGAAACCAAATTGTAAATCAGAGTGCAACATTTATTTTATATGTTGCACATTTATATTTCTAAAACATACAATAATGAATACCTGGTATCTGGTGGGATGTTTGAAGGTTTTCCTAATGGTAGCATCCTCTTGAACCCTTGCTTGGGGTCTGTATTGGTTAAACTGAGAAAAGAACAAAATCATAAAATCAAAAACTCACTGTTCTTCAATTTAGAATTAAACCCCTGACAAATAGATGTCAAAATATCTAACCTTAAATCGCATATCGATCATGTCGACTTCTCGCTGGTTGTCATGGTGACGTGCTTTAGCTTTGCAAAGCTTGACAAGGCAAGCCTTAGTGCGTTGAGCCAGGTAATAAAAGGACTTGGGGCTTGGAACCAGATTAAATGGTGGCGGCAGAGTCCGTCCCTCATCAAAGTACGAGAGCCAGAGTTTTGCACGAGCAAACTTCCACTCTACATCTGCATCCTCCTGTTCAAGAAAAAAAACAAGAGTTATCGTAAAATAAACTAACAGCAAACAATTATTGGACAACAAGGAACTTGTAGCCAACCATAAATATCTATTGCATGCTGCATGCTGCAACCTGCCAACAGTTATTGACTATGTGTTTACAATTCTTCACCTCAACGGAAAACATTGATTTAGTGTGCTCACCTCAATTTCCTGGTAAGAGTGGTTAATCATTGCAATTAGCATGTTGAGCAGCACAATAACCATGGTAACATTATAGACTCCAAAGAGCACGTAACCAATGTTCTCTATGAACTTGTGGTCATACTTTAGGACCACAGATATAACCTCTGACAACCCAAAGATTGACCAGAAAAGAGTCTTGAAGCTCTCTTCCACCCTGTGGACACACAAACAAGGTCCACTTAAAAACACTCACACAAACAAGCACACCATACAGTGTACAAATACAGCCAGTGATATTTGTTGCATGACTGTGTGTTGCATTTCATACATTTAGACCAGACACAGACTCACGTGGTAAAGGCAGGGTTGTACTTTGCTCCGAGGTAGTAGGAATATAGATTAAACATGCCAATCATGAAAGCCAGAAAGACCATAATGAAGATGACCATGAACTTGAAGATGTCCTTGACAGTACGGCCAAGAGAAATTTGAAGTGGACCAAAGCTCTCATTGGCAGGCAAGATGTACGCGATGCGGGAGAAACTGAGCACAACCGCTATGGAGTACAGACCTTCTGAAATGAGCTGAGGGTCAGATGGGAGCCACCGGTTTCTGGCTGGAAAAAAAAAGGTGAAAATGAAAGAGAATACAGACATACACACACAGATTCAGTGTCTGTGTTAAAAAAGTGTAAATATGGCAGCTCTTATCCAAACCACAGTAGTTCAACACACTGTACATTTTTTATATAACGATACTGTAACTGTTGTGTGATTACACTCCATTAATGTGCGCTGTACAAATTATATCATGGTTACTAAAGGCCTTTTGTTTTGCGACGGATAAATTCAGCTCAACCACACGAGGTCCCCTGGTGATCATGAAAGATCATTAAACGGCACTAACCATAAGTGAAGTATGCTACATCTGCTGGCAGTGAGGCAGTGCTTAGGTCGCTGTTGGGCACATGGATGTCCACGTAAAGTTGGGCCTGGGAAGCCTTCATAAAGGCCATGAGCCTGGCTGTGAACGAGGCTACAAAGATGGACAGCATACCAAAGTCCAAAACATTCCAAAGGTGCATGATATATTCCCGAGGACCATCGGCCCATATCTCTTTACACTCGGACCAGATCATCCCTAAGAAACAGAAAATAAACAGGCAAAAATAGTTTCAAATTAATTAACCTGAATGTTGAATCTTAGTCACAGGCATACAATTAAAAAGAAAGCTATGTCAGCAGAAACCTGATAAAAAAAAATGGCTTACCTAGCACCCAGTTCATGATTAGCATCTCAGTCCAGGAAAACTGAGTGGTTTTCACTCTGAACACTTGATGCGGGAAATCCGTTATTGTCTCGTTTGGAAGGTTCTTGACGCCCTCAAAGCGATCCGAGGCATTAAGCACAAGAAGCCCCAGAAAGATGGTGAACGACACAGCATGGGCCACGAACTTCATGAAGGGACTGCGGAGAATGCGACTCAACTGTACAAGGGAATCAAGCATAGCATCAGCTGACCATAAAAAAGAAAGGAGTTGATGATAATATTGTTATCTGTGTATAATAATGTTATGCTCAGGGCAAGAATTATGGAATTGTCTAGTCTGTTAATGAGTTCCTCTTCATTGGGAGACAGTGTACCTTACTACAGGGTGTCATCCAGTAGGCAATGGCCAGAAAAGGGAGACCAAAAGTGACTCCAAGGACTATCCAGCATTTGACACCGATAGACTGCTGCCTGAGCCCAGCCAGATTTTCATACCAAAGAGTCAAGAGCTGCTGTTGGCAGTTTGGATGCGCAACAAACTGTAGGATAAAAAATTAAAAAAAGACATCCAGCAACAGAGTAATGAATCGCTTAGGTTTTTATTTGCTGTCTTATTTGTTGCCATGCTGT
The DNA here is from genome assembly GCA_017639675.1 of Aplochiton taeniatus. Taxonomy (NCBI): domain Eukaryota; kingdom Metazoa; phylum Chordata; class Actinopteri; order Galaxiiformes; family Galaxiidae; genus Aplochiton; species Aplochiton taeniatus. The sequence continues at coordinate 15,945,782 of CM030177.1, forward strand.
CTTAAAATATTTTGTTATTATTTTTCTGAGGTGAAACATTTAGAGCGACAGTGTTATAGCTATCTTGGGAGTCTAGTCAATCATAAGTATCGGTTTTGTCATGCATATCAGAAACTTACAAGCTGGGTTGGAGTTTAAGAGTAAAATTAGAAGCATACAAAACCAAATAAAAATGTTGAGATAGGTTGTGAGATAATGTGAGATAAATGCATGTTAGGTTTTGAACTGACCTTTTTGACCTCATACTTAATGGCCAGTTTAACACGACTGAGACAGGGTCGACTTTGATCTCCGTGGGGCACCAGGTCCACATCACCATTCAAAATGGCTTCCACCTCCTCTGTGTTCCTGCATAAGTCAAGCACTCCCACCACAAAGTCTTTGCACTGCATGGACAGCTTCCTATAGTCGTTCTTTGTCGAGCAAGACAAATTAACAGATAGGAAGAGGTAGAAAAGACAGAGGATCAAGACCTGCTAGATTTGAGCATAATGTGTGGTCTGTCTGTGTGTGTGTGTGTGCGTGCGTGCGTGCGTGCGTGCGTGCGTGCGTGCGTGCGTGCGTGCGTTGATTTTTAAACACCCAGCACAAAGAATGGGTAAGTCAAAGTACAGTAATCGTTTAAACAAATGATTCGGAAAACTTGGAGTTTTTGAGCATTGAAAAAAAAGAAATCCGGTAATGAGTCTGCCCTACTTTAATTAGAGAGGGCCTATGTATTTCAGTGACACCTGCCTGTTTGTTTAATGTCAGTCCAGTAAAAGTGTTGGGTTATGAGAGGTCAGCAATAATAAAATGATAACAAAACAGCATTAGACAGAGATTAGACGGCACTCCCCATGGAGAGTTTTCAATTAACATCTCTCTTAAAATAGAACAGACGTCAACACAGTGGTTGTGAAAATCCCTGATTAGAGCTGTCCCCTGCTCGGCGGGTCTCAATATTCAATTCTCTCATGAGTGGATGTGGCTTATTCTGCCTGGGTGAGCACATTAAATGATAACACCTGGGCAGTGTGCAAAGATGCATTTTACTGGATGAAAAACAAGTCAGGGTTATAAAAGTGATAAGCTTACGTTGCTTAGTGATGATTGAAAATGCCCTCCAAAGAATTTAAAACCACTGGTATGGATGTGATGGAAAGACCAACATTTTCACTTTTACCAGAAAACCATAAGTACTGTGTATAACTTTGACAATCTCATTGAGACTGTCCAAATGACTACGCAGGACAAAGTCTTCTACCAATCTTCTGTCTTAAGGAGACCCTCCTTCTTACCTTAAACTCGGTTTCTATGTTGGCGAGTCGGGCCAGCTCGTTGCTGAGCTCCAAGGCGGTGAGCACCGGGTCCTCACTTGACAGGGAGAGGTACGCGGCACTGGCCAGGCCCTTGTAGGCATTCATACGAGACCGAGAATGGCTGAAGGAGTCTCGGTCCTGCTTCTCGGCACACTCATTGCACTTGCAGAAGTAGTCGTGGGGCTTCTCAATGCGCGCTCCCTTCATCAACAGAGTGTGCACTATCTCATATTCTTGACAGTGGGCCGCCAGGATGACAGGGGTGACATCGTGTGAGAAGCGGGTGCCGTCTTCATCGTAGGCATAGAAGTCGTCATCCCTCAGCTCTTGCTCAAGGGGGCTGAGGGTGAGGCGCAGCCCACATCCAAAGGCTGGGTGGGCCAGAATAGCCTCCACAATTCGGACGTACCCTTTGCTGATAGCCAAGAGGAGGGCATCGCCAACACGTGCCAGGCCCTCTTTCTTCAACAGGAGCTCTGTCACCTCCAAGTGCTCATTACCAACAGCCAGCTGCAAAGCATTCTGGCCCATGTAGTCCACACAGTTGACATTGAGGGTCTTTGATTCCTCAAGCATCTTGCGTACTGATGGAATATTTCCATACTCAGCAGCATCCAGGAAGCGCTCCTCTTCTGCAGTGAGATTGGTGCCCCGCTCATTGAACATGTAGGCAGGCCCTCGAATGGCCTGCCGACGTCCTTTCTCCCTAAGAGTAGTCCTTCGATGTTGCACTGTTTCAACTCTGGGTCAAGAGACACACAATAAAGGAAGACATAAACATGCACAGAATGTATTTAGATTGTAAAATCACCCTATCTAAAATGCTATAGATTGTTTTCTTTTTCAGTATTTAAAACATTTATTTGCTATTAGCCTTGGTCAGCCCCCCCCCCCCCCCCCCCCCCTTCAATGTGGCTCATCAATAATTAGCTATTGCAGGAATCAGTTCACTATAAGATAGTAAGTATAATTGTTCATGCCCTTGAGACTGTTTAATCAACCTGCATGATTACGAATAGGCTTAATATGCTGGCTTTGGCTAGCCTGATAAAGAAGGGTTTGAGCAAAGTATTTAGAACTTTGAAGTTAACAGTATGAACCAGACAATTAAATCGTATAGGGCTAATACAAACATGCTGTGTGCGTGTGTGTGTGTGTGTGTGTTTGTGTGCGCGCGCAAAATTGTCTTAATTGCAGAACTTACGTCCTCTGAGGAGATATGCTGTGTGGGGACTCAGAATGCACCTCCATCGATTGGACCCACTGGTTGTTAATATTGAGAACTCCGTCATCCGAATTCGGGGTAACATTTTCCTGAGAATGGTAAGCACTGTTATGGACACCGTACGCATTCGTTGAAACGACACGGTGACCACCTTCATCAAAGCAATACATTATGCGATCCTCTCTTGAATTGCGTCGTCGTTGTCGCTGCAAAGTGTCGGGGAGTGTCATACAGCGGGTTAATATTCGCGGATTAAATAGAGGGATATTTTCTAATCCAGCCGTTTGCACCGGTGGAACATCTGCATCCCACAGCGCAGGTGCCCTTTCTCTACATTTAAGCGAGGAGGAAAAGACAGCTGCTGTTCTCATCTTTCGGTCGAACAGGAAGTCCAGACAGTCCTGAGAAAATACGGATCAGAATCAATTCTGCGTTAAGCAACCTTCCTTGGTCAACAAGTTAGGAGGCGACAAGATCTCTCTTCCTTGTGTGCGCGCACGACAGGCAACACACACAAAGACACGCACAGACACACACACACACACAGACACACACACACACACATTTACATCAGGTGCCGTACATGGTAGGCCTACAGGCTACTGTTTGAACTGTGATGATGCCAAATTCAATTTACTGAGCCTGTGAATAATGACAGCTGTGATCAATTGTCTGCCATGTCTCAATATCCTGCGTGCCGCTTTGATATACAGGGAACATTTCTTGAGCTCTGTTGCAGGTGGCAGCTAATTATTGTAATACAATGAGGCAGCATCCAAGCTTTCACAACAGAGTACTGTCCTGCACTGTGTCCTAAATGAGGAACCAAATGTGTCATACAGTTTCCATAGGCCTATAAGAGACAAATCTAAAATTGATGGTTGATTTATTTCAGAAGTCTACCACTTTGACCAAAGTGCCAACAGATTATTTTGTTCAAGGAGACTCCCTAAACTGGATAACATTTTGAGTCATTACCAATATTTCTGAATATCCATTAAAAGTTGTGCTAGCCTTTTCTTTTGAGAGTAGACAGTGGGTAATCCTATTGCATTGTATTTTTCTGATATAAATGTCATCCTTTTACAAGGTCTGTAATAATCACTGTTTTCAACTGCATATATATGCTTCTCCAGCAGAGGGGATGGGATGATCGGGCATTGTGTAACCTCAATGCACAACCAGTACAGATGCACATAGGAGTTTTGCTTATGGATCAAAATAAGTTCTCAGTGCAAGCCTATAAAAGAACCTTTATATATATACCAAGAGTAGCCAATTAGGGGCAAATTGACGTCAGTGGATGGATCACAATTCAACCCTCTGTTTGTTTCTATTATTAAAGGCAGTTTGACCAGGACCCTGCTCAGAAATAAAGTCTATTACATTTTGGTTCCCAGCGGTATCATTTACCTTACCAGCAGAAGGGATCCAAGTACTTCACGAGTTTACGATTTGCATTGATAGATGCATTGCTTGCTGTTAATTTGTCAGCTTAGTTGATCTAAATCTCAACTTTTGCATAAATCTACACATAATGAGTGAACATCTTATGCAAGTCATCAAAACTAAAACATTATATGGCTTCGGTTGAACTTTCAATTGACTGCCACTGCATTATTTTTCAAAAATCATATATTCAATTATATGTCTCTGCCACGTTGTGGCCCCTTCCATTCAAAGTCAACCTGCATTCTCAGTCCAACGATAATACTAAACAATGCAATCAATGAAGTTATCATTATTTGAGCTTTTTCTAACTCTCTTTTTCTACATAGAGTGATTCCATGAAAACCAAATCCTAAACAGCATCTTTCTTTTATTTTATGGCTGAAACTGTAACAAGCTTGGAATTTGGAATTGTACAATAGTGCCCTCACATAAGTATCTCCATGTTAAATGTGGCACATTCGATACAATAAATAAATGTAATCATTTGATACACTGTCTTGTGTGCTTCTTCAGTTTACCTAATGGAACCAAACAGAGATGTGACTCACTGAGCTGGGTGGTGTCTTGTTTCCAGACCGTTGGCCTTGAGATTTCTCTCCGACTGCCAATGAGACAACTCCTGGGGGTCACCACGGTCGATCAAAAGGGAACGGTACCTGGCTATTTGAACAGTCTGAGCACCTATGGCTATGTGTGGTGGAATACAAGTCGGTGTATGTTTGAGGCATACTTTATCTTCAATGTGACCTTGAGGGTGAGTGGCAGATCGTGGTTGGCCAAGAGACTGTCAAGGTGTGATTTTGTAATTGTCTGTCTCCAGGCGACTGCAGCATCCTGGTGGGCCAGTGTCACAACAGACAAAAACTATATATATATATATATATATATATATATATATATATATATATATATATATATATATATATATATATATATATATATATATATATATATATATATATCACTTTGGATGCTGAGTAGCCCCTGTGAGATTGTGACAATGTAGGCAATTGAACATTGAACAAAAGTCATAACTTACGTCAAAGGTTTAAAAAAATTGCAAATTGTAACCATAATACATGTAGCATTTCAGAGTATAGTCTGGAGTCTGACAGATTTGGCAAACTTTTAGTCCAATAAGTTAGGCCCATCCTCTCTGGCGGTGCGAAAACAATGTGAAAACACAGAGGGGATGTTGAGTAACTCATGTTACAGAGTAACAATTTCGGCAGATTAGAAAGTAAAGAAAGCAAACATGAGCATGGCTTTGTAGCGGTGCAGTGAATACTAGGTGAGTGCTGTCTAATGGATAGATCTACTATGTAATTCTGTTTTGAGTCTCTGGTTCTCATATCAAGTCTGTGTTACAACTAACATTGAGAGTTCACCAAGTTCCTTGACCAAAAGAAACATTGCATCAATACATGACATGACCTCGAGTTCAAGAAGCTAGGCCACCCTCTTGCTTAAATGTAATAGCCTCGCAACCAACCAATTTTTGTGGGAGAAAATCTGAAGGAGGAATCCAGTTTGGCAACACCATCTCTGACCTCTCCTCTCCTCCCTTACTAAACAGGGTGACCCTATGACTCCAGCTACAGCAGTTCACATAGTTTTTATTTATTTATTTATTTTGGATAAAGCAGAGGAAACCGAAATGAAATGGCCTGATGGTAGTTCTAAACATTTCCTTCTTGTGACCGACAGCTTTCGATGGCGTGCCCTCACTCCTGCTTCCTGTTTCTTCTCGATTGCTCTCTGTCTAACCCTCCTCATGTTGCCGGGCACACTGAGACCCCAAAGATAAGAACATATGGTGGTTCAACAAATGCTGAACACCATACCTCTGTCCTTCTCATTATGCTTAGTCACCAAAACAATTTCACCAGTTTGCATGTTTTCCCTGTAATGGAAAGGTTCAGGTTTACGCAGAAAACAACCCATTGAAGGAGGTGTGACTTCAGGCAATTACCAAAGTACAACTTTATTAATGAGTACAGAGAGCAAGTCTGTTCACAGAGAAATTACTACAGTGAGTTCACTCCAACAATATAGTAAGGTCTGATTTGTTGACACGGTGGAAAGAGTATGTCGGTCTAAACTAAACAAATCATTAATTGGGGAATACGTGTCACCTCTCACAAGTTGTTCACAGTTTGTAAAGAAAGTTTTTAATGAGAATATGAGAATATGCAGAAATGAAAAACTTAAATGAATGCAATGGTTATGATTCAGGATTTAATCAACAGGTGAAAAATACAATAACAACAATTTCATGACTGATACTCAACCAACGATTTTTAGCCCAAACCTCCATTGGTCCTTTAGTCCCTCTACACCAATCAAATGTAGGCCTAAGGACTATTCCAGCTCTTACCTGCCTTTCACAAACCCTAAACCATAATAGGTGATACTCTTGAACCAAAGACTTTGAACAACAGCCAATGAAACATTTTGCTCCACTGCACATTTACGGCTGTGTATTTTGTAACCTTGGCTCAGCCTCAGTGAAAAAGCTAGTTTATGTTTGTTTGGCAGAGACTGACACCCCTGTGAAGTATATACGAGCTGTTTCTGCTGCCTTTTCATTGTGCTATAACTGAGAGATGGCACTCCTTCCGATTACCTGATCAAAATGACACATCAAGCTAATCTGTGTGTGTGTTTGGATATATGCACATACATATGTGTGTGTGCGTTTTGTATATATAATATGTAATTTGATATAGTATAAATATATAGAGAGAGATTACAGACTGAAACAAACAAAAATGAATTGCTAGAATAACATCTTTTTTCTTTTAGAAGCATGCATCTGAGCAAACATGCTGTACCTCTAGGTGTCAGTGTCTTTCTATCTTTAAATGGAATTAGTGGTTTTAGTAATAGATGGGCTAGATAGTTAAAGCTGTACTGCTTGAAATATAAAAATGTGAGCAAAGCTGATCAAAACATTATTCACTGACAGAAGCCAAACTGAAAAAAAGATGTAATAAAAAAACGCTACTATCCAAAAGCTGGCAGAGAGCTAGAGTTAATAAATCTCTCATGACCAGGAGATTAACTGATTTACATTTCACAGGGAAATATTAGGAATTTGACAGAACACTCGGCCATTTTTCAAATCTCCCATTCAGGGTCTGGAGCACAAAAATAGTCTCCTGCTCAACGTTCTTATAGAATAACTGAAATGCGGAGGGCACTAGTTTGAATGAGGCTAAGATGAGAAACCCATTTCATCTATCTTTAAGTAGCATATGGTGGATTCACTATGAGTTGATGACAGTTGTTAAGGACCGTAATTCAAACTCTCAACACTAGTCATTCTATCAGATAATGCTGTCGGAGATGACAAAAAATGGATCTGAAACTTTTAAATACCAAGTACTACAGACAGTTGGGAACCGCTTAAATCTGTTGGACCTTAAATCCGAGTTACTGCAGACAGTGTGTGTGTGTGTGTGTGTGTGTGTGTGTGTGTGTGTGTGTGTGCGCTCGCGTGGGTGTGTTTGTGTGTATACGCGTGCGTGCGTGGGTGTGTTTGTGTGGGTGTGTGTGTGTTGGAGAAAATCAAATTGCTCTCGTGACCTTGCACGGATTGAAAAATATGTTTGGCATCACTACATCAACCTATGTCAGCCGATCAATATTTCTCTGGTTCACAAACTGCCCCCCCCCCCCCCCCCCCACCCACACACACACACACACACACACACACAAACATGTACCACCACCAACAGTTGTCGGTGCACCACTGACTATAAAAGTTAGTTTCCCACAAGATGGGTCAAAGAAAATCGTGTGAAGTGTAGGTGTATGTAGGAAGTACGTTGATAATAGGTTCTTCTTCTCTATTGACATAATGGGGGGAGCATCAAAAAATCTAAAGTTGGGAGGGTGAGGGCGCCGAATCAATCCCTGGCCCTTACAATGATTGGGCTCCATTACAGAGATGACTGTGTGAAAGCCAGTTACATGGCTGGCTCAACTCTACTCACTCAATTTAAAGCCAATCATCTACCTTGCTTTGTATCTCCTACTTTTCGAGCAGTTGCACAGGGATCCCCTTCAAATGCCTCTTCGAGTCATCTGCTATATAGGGGCTAGGTTTTGTGACTTTGAGTCTAAGTTCTGTGGAACTATTTATTCATTGTTTCACCACAGTTGAGTCTTAGTTCATTGGTCCATTAGTAAGTAAAGTAACACGTAAAGTTTGTATGCATTTGACCTTTCCACTCGAGTGTCAAGTCTCCTCCACATAGTCAACATAATGCCTTATTCATGACAATGTGGTTTACACTGAAGCTTTGCACGCATGTACTTGCTCAGGACTGTAAAGAGCAGTATGCAAATTCAAATCCATTGTATATGACCCTCTATTATGGCAAAGTTAAATGTTTGGGGTCACTGTTGTCATGAATTTGTATTGCAATAAATAGGTGCATTGGGACTTTAGAGGGTTAGCAAGCAAGCCAATCCAGCAAGTGATGGTGCGGTAGGATTATGTGTCTATATTTATATGTGTGTATAAGAAAATGACTGCAGAACAAAAAGGGTGCCAGATGACTTACACCCTCTCCATGGCGAGCCCAAGCTGGATTCCTATGTGACCTGAATGTATGTAGAAATGCTGATTTTGATTAACCCTTTATTGGAAATGTATTCAATATATATATATATATATATATATATATATATATATATTTTTTTTTTACTATTGGAAATTGTTCCTGTAAGAGACAAACTCCCTTTAATTACATTGGCCAGCGAACGTTGGCCTTTGCCCCATCTTACAAAGCTTTTCCGAACCGGCCCTGCCCTGACCTAGGATGATAACTCCAAAGATAGCTCTTGTTAAAAAGTGATGCTTTAATTAAAAAGCTGATAGCACTGTTTCTTTATAAAACAAAAACAAAGCTGGGGTTGATGCTTTTCAAATCAAGTCATCATAAAAAGTTTGTAAGATCCCACCAAAAAAACAAAAAACTACCTGTAAAACTACTTTGTTTGGTCTCTGTTCTAAACTAGGCTTCATATAATTCTTATGGCTACTTCATGATGAACATATTTGTCTGAATACAGTAGTGGGAACTATCACTTTTCTGACCAACACCACTCTAGGAATCTATTGCAAGTCAGCTTCTCATAAATAATTCAAGTTTTAACATTACTAATGCACCAGTAATTCATTACAGCCTTCCGATTTCTTAATAGGCTGGCTACAGGACCATATTATTATGGGAAATTAATAGTTTAATATTAAACTTGCAATTTAAAGCACAATGGGTCTCATTTAGCTTGTATGATTCGACCTTGCTTCCTCAGAGAGCAACAGAATATGAGAAAATGTAAACCTTGTGCCAGCTAATTATTCTTATTTTTGAAGAATATAATTGAAAATGTTGACCTTCATTTATTTTTTAGTTGATGGAAAACATAGCTATTGGTTCAAAATGGTTGAGTTTGGCCTTTCTTGCAAAACAGAATGTAATTTAATTTTAATGATAAAATGAACATCTAAAAAATGCAATATTCCTTTTTTCTATGTATTCTATTTTGGTTTTGTTGCTGAACAGAGTAGTTGGATATCTACTTTTCAGTAGCACTAATGTTGTATTGTTATGCTACAATACACTTACAATCCACATGCTATGTCCAACATAGCAACAATATGGTGCTGTTAATGGATCCAATTACGCCAACAGCCAATTTCAGCGATCCACTTTTGAGTCAATATTTTCCATGGCAATAATTACACACCATTTATGTCTCCGTTTGACAATTTTCTCTTAACACTTCTGCTAACCTGCCTGCCTCATTACAGCTCAAAATTGGTGGGGAAAGATGTGTTACCAGTTTTCTTCCACCTTTAAGCTAGTCTAGTCGGCCTCTGTAACCTCTGGTCTATAGTGCCTTCCAATGCCATGTGGTAAAACATTGCAGTGAACTTTGATGACTATGAAAGATGGTAAGATGGTTAATCAGTGTCACTTTTAGTTATAGTAGGGCTGGTTCTTCAAGCCTACTGTAAATGCGTATCAAAAAAGAAATTGAGATCAGACTAGTTACAGTAACTATGCCAACAGCCAAAGATGGAAGGCTGTGGTAAACAACTCCGACAAGGGCACAGGCTTACTGAACTGCCCAGGAATAGTTGTAAGGCGATGTGTGAGTAGTAATTTAATCAGGCAGTCAGCAAGTTTGGGAAACAATTGCAAATTTGTTATAGCTTTGAATTGGTCAATTACTGTAGTCACAAACCAATCAATAACTGACACTAGTGGCATAATTGATCCGAATGAAAAACCTGCTGCAGTTAATTACAATAGTTTTTGTGCTTTGCCAGAAGAGGGCAGTGCGTCATTGTCCTCAAACAGGTGACATCCAAAATAGCAGGAAAGACTGCCAGTGATTTTTTCTTAAAAAAGTGATTTATAGAAACCCTGTGGTTTAAGTAGCAATAGATTTCTTAACACTATTATGGTTACCTTTATACTTCTTTTGTAAATTCCTCTGACTTGCTGCAGCATGTCTGTTTCAAATGGCATTCAAAATTGTGTAGATGTAAATTGTGTGTTCAAATGTTACATTAAACTGCATGGGTAATGTAAACACAAGTCCATGATATCTCTGAGGAACAGCCTAATGGACTACTGTGATCTAATTATGTAACATTCTGGGGACAGAGGTCAAATACAATTTTGTGCAATGACACAATTGCAGGGTCAGGCTTTAAATTTACCGAAATCTTTCTGTTTAGAGAAACTCCACAAAGAGGTCAAACACAGGTTGGTATAGATTTTTGAGGTAAATGAACAGCAACCACAGAAACAAACTGAGTAAAACATATTATATTATTAAGACCGCCATATACAATTATGCAAAATGACTAAGCATATACTGTGCACAGCAAATTATACATCTAGCATCTTTAGTTTCGATAAAAAGCCACAAACACACACTCTCTCACACACACACACACACACACACACACACACACACACACACACACACACACACATAGGCTGTATCCCTTCAGCCTAACAGCATCTGAGGCTGTAGTAGACGGTATTGCAGCATAGAATATTGCTGTGCGCTCTTGTGCTGACCCTGGACTTCAAGTTCTCATTAAGCCTGTTAGGCTGGGACAGATTGGCCCAATATCGGCTACACGCGGTCTCTAGAGAGACAGAGACCCCACTGTGAGACCAAACCTCGGTAAAGAAACCCCTATCCACTGTCTGCTGATGACATGGCTTCGTAACACAAGCACTGTTCACCCCTGATGGCATACTGCCTAAAGTGCTCCCTTCCTAGCAAGCTCGTCTGATGACATCGACCAGTAACCTCCCTCTTTTTACCCCACATTTTGGGTGATTTTTAGAAGTTGGTCTCATGTGATGCAATTCATAGCAATGATTTAAGTGTTCTTAAAAAATCAAATAATTAGACGAATTGGAAAATGCTGTGTCAATATTTACTGTCTGATATTATCTAGCTAATGCACATGTATTTTATGGCCATGGTATCGGCGCTCTTTCTATCAATACTTTCACAACCAAACTGCTTATGAATGCTTGTAATCTAAAGAGATGGTAATCTGTTACTTCCCGCAACTGGTCGGTACACTCTTCTCCCCTTGCATCTGAGATGTGGAGTAGCATAATGAGATTTTGTCTGGAGTTGAACATCAAACATTGTGGATAAAAGCTAAGCCTTCTGCACAAGTGAACATTTGTTCTTTGTCTGGAGCAGAATTCCTTATTTTATTCTTAAAGTAAAATAAAACAGATTTGAGAAGTAAGAAAGTAATGTAAGAAATGTTATTGGTTTGTATGATACATGTCTGTCTGTTATATTTGTTGTATTAGTTGTTCAAATTCCTTTGACTTTCGAATTAAGACTTGCGGATGTACATACTTTTCATTTAATGACCCACATGATTTTAAGGCAGAAGTAGTCCTCATTGGGTCAGTTGGTCAACCACAGCACGCAGCAGCATCTGTTAGGAGTTTGATGCCTGCTTTTGTTTAGGAATACTAAAATGTGTGCTCCAAACTGTGTGGGCTGAACTGTGTACACCAAAACAATCTCTCCAAACGTTTTACAAAGCAAAGTAATTGATCATGACAAAAATGATTTGTTTTGAAAAGTTACAGCCATTGTCGGGTCAAACGTTGCTTTAGACAGGAAAATAAAATAAAAGAAAATACTTTATGAATTCCCAACTTCTTGCTAACAAGAAATAAGAATTACAGTACTCGGAACTATTGCTCTACATGGGTAAGAGTCTGCGCACATTTCCCTCATGACAGTAAACTATAAGTTAACCAAATTGTGTCTCAGCGTCACAAGTTAGTAAATATAAGCTATTGATTGTGGGTAATTATCATGTTGGCAAAATTGCATGGAGGAATTGACATACTGCAATTTTGGAATATCTACAGGAAAAAGCCAAAGCCACAACTTTTCTATATTGCCTACAGTGAGAGCAAAGTTAGTCAATTCTGGTTATTGACACTTATGGAAGATTATTAAATTAGGCCGTAAGCTTGTGTTGGGCCCTTCTTGAGAGGTACAGGGTCTTATTGTTCAATGCACTGGGATGCTTGCCTTAAACCAAGGGACAGTAAAGAATCTAAATATCATTGCATTGTGAAGGGCCACATTATGCGGTACACCTGTTCAACTGCTCATTAACGCGAATATCTAATCAGCCAATCACGTGGCAGCCATTCAAGCATTAAGGCATGTAGACATGGTCCAGACAAAGCATCAGAATGGGGAAGAAAAGTGATTTCAGTGACTTTGAACGTGGCATGGTTGTTGGTGCCAGATGGGCTGGTTTGAGTATTTCAGAAACTGCTGATCTACTGGGATTTTCACGCACAACCATCTCTAGGGTTTACTGGGAATGGTCTGAAAAAGAGAAAATATCCAGTGAGCATCAGTTCTCTGAACGAAAAGGCCATGTTGATGGCAGAGATCAGAGGAGAATGGCCAGATTGGTTCGATGTGATGGAAAGGGAACACTTAAATAACCACTCGCAACAACTGAGATATGCAGAAGAGCATCTCTGAATGCACAACACGTTGAATCTTGAAGCAGATGCTGGGCTACAGCAGCAGAAGACCATACCGGGTGCCACTCCTGTCAGCTAAGAACAGGAAACTGATGCTACAATTGGCACGGGCTCACCAAAATTGGGGAGGTTGAAAAACGTTGCCTGGTCTGATGAGTCTCAATGTCTTCTGCGACATTCAGAAGGTAGGGCCAGAATTTGGCGTGAACAACATGACAGCATGGATCCATCCTGCTGTGTATCAACGGTTCAGGCTGGTGCGGTGGTATAATGGTGTGAGGATATTTTCTTGGCACACTTTGGGCCCCTTAGCTTACCAATTGAGCATTGTTTAAACACCACAGCCTACCTGAGTAGTGATGCTGTGACTGACCGTGTCCATCCCTTTATGACCACAGTGTACCCATCTTATAATGGCTACTTCCAGCAGGATAATTCACCATGTCACAAAGGTCAAATCATGGTTTCTTGAACACGACAATGAGTTCACTGTACTCAAATGGCCTTCGCAGTCACCAGATCTCAATCCAACAGAACACCTTTGGGATGTGGTGGAACGGAGGTTCAGCTGACAAATCTGCAGCAACTGCGTGATGCTATCATGTCAATATGAACCAAAATCTCAGAGGAATGTTTCCAGCACCTTGTTGAATCTATGCCACGAAGAACTGAGGCAGTTCTGAAGGCAAAAGGGAGTCCAACCCGGTACTAGCAAGATGCACCTAATAAAGTGGCCTGTGAGTGTATCTCTCTCTCTCTCTCTCTCTCTCTCTCTCTCTCTCTCATATACACACACATACTGTGTATATATATACATTCTTGTCAATAGTGACATTTTTATTGATTTAGTATTGTCAACCCTCCCGTTTTCTTCACCATTATTTAATCTTAGCAGCCGCTTCTGCCAAATAGCCTATTGTAACAGAAACATGCACCCACCATTTTGGAAGGGAGAAAAGATGTTTTGATCAGTTTACTACTTCATCTATCCAAGCAGATGACTCTGGGCTAGGACATAATCATCTCTAGTATTTTGAGGGGCGAGTGTTCTTCTGAATTACCTATTAATCTCTGGGTCCAGACGAATCGTTGTGTCAGTTTTGTATGCACACTGCCACGGAATCATTAGCTGCTACAGTCCCTCGAGCAAGGCACAGGCGTGGAGACTAATCAGTTACTGTAATGGACGTTTATGGGCTGTAATGGACACACTACATAACTGTCAGTCTCTCCTGATGTGAAGAAGGCCAGGTTTGAAACACGGCCCAGCACAGAATAAATGTGTGGGCTCCTTGGATTACGTTTCGATGAGGAGTGACCGTAAATATTACAGGCCTTGCTCATGTACGTATGCCTTTGTAATGAGCTATTTTATGAATTCTTCTTAAGGGGGCCTATAATCAAAGAATAGGGGATTTTCTCCATTTGAAGCCACCGCCTTTTGCCTGAGCACAAACGTCCGCCTTTTCTTCTACTTACTGAAGCGGAGTGAGTTGCTCATAATTAAGGGAACTTTATAAGCACTGTTCCCAGGCGGGTGTATGTAAGAGTACCTGTGTTAGATGTGTCATCTTTATTAGCCGGAGCATAGTAAGCCTAGCTCTCCATGCACTAATCCCCAGCTAAAGAAACAGCTTTCAAGGAATTACCATCAAAAGTAAAGCCTTGCGTGCCGGCGGGGGAGCTTTCACCAGAGTCTGCCTCAACTATCTCCCAAGTATTTTCCTGAGGCTCAGGGATGAAGTGGAAGTTAAACTCAACTTGCTCTGTGTTCTTTCGTAAGTCTTTGACCTTGTTCTCAGGTCTCTCAATAATCCTCGCTCAGATGTGTCGGAATTGGCAGAGGGTTTTGGGGGAGATGTTTTATGGGGGAAACGCCAGAGCATGAGGACGTTTCGTTGGGGCCTAGGCTGTTCTTACTCCAACAGCCATGTTAAGCCTAATCCTCTCTCTGATCTGCAGGTGGGGTCATTAACAGTTAAAATGATGGACTTGCACCCAGACTAATATTAAACCCCTTTATAAGCCCAATACCAATAATACCAATTTTATTATCGTCCTATATTCTTCATTATCCTCTTATTTTCACTGGTTGGCATGCTGCTATTTTGCGCGTGCATTTAAATGAATTACTGTACTATATCTTGCGATCTTCTTTGAATAGGGAAATATGGTTAGAAATGTCTCATATGGATGTGAAATATATTCTTTCTCATTACATATCGGGGTGAATGCAAGGCCACTAAAGTGAAAGGGATTGGTTGAATTGCTATTGTATAACCTCACTCTTTGCATCAAAGATCATGAATCAATTTGGTTTTCAAGGTTGAGCATGTTTTTATGTTGCCATACAATGTAAAGTGCCTGGCATTGTATGCTTTAAAATAGATGCAGTAACAAGCAGTCACAGCAGCTTTTAATTTTATTTGTTTCACTTCCACAGAAGCATCACCCTCCTGTGACTGACTTTGCTCAGTCAATGATGAATCATTTCATGATACACTTTACTGCTTTTCTTTCCTTAACTCATAATTGGCCTTTCTCACACTATGACAGATTGATTTTGAGCTAAGGGACAGCAATCAGGAATGTTTGATTCATGCAATCTTTTCAAAGCACCGCAGGATGAAAACGGCCTTGGCAGATTTGCTTTGTGGCTCAAACATTAAGGGATATCAACCGGAGGTCCACAATGGATACCCTAAAATACAATGGATGGCTTGTCTACCTGAGGTTACCACTCCCAGCAGGCCTTTCTATATTGCTCTCGCTCTCTCTTTTTTTTGCTCCCTTTCAACATGTCCTTTTATCTGTTTTTATTTTACAAAAAAATTGCTTTGAGATGCATGTTGTCACATGACACGCAATAGGATCTGAGATTCAACTGGTCCCAAACTCCAATGTGCCAGTCTTCTCCTTTTAGCAGTGTATTTTTTCAAAGCTTTTGACAGAGGAGGCATATCAATAGTGGGACTGGAACGCTTTCTGATGTGTCTCTTTGATTGCGTATTTTAAATATGCCAGACTTAAAAAGATTGCATACCTTTTAGTCTATCCAGGCTAAAAAGGAAATCAGTTTATCCCAAAACAAAAACCACCATGCAGAATCTCATAGGAATACAAGCGTGTAATTTAGAGATGCCATTTGAAATTCAATTAACTTGTCGTTCCCAATATAGTTTCACACTAATTTAGAGATCACCCTCCTGAAAAATATGCAGGAGCCGATAACTCAAGTGACACATCTAATATGCAGAAAATACTGTGCGAGAGATCTTCTAATACGTTGACTGGAGCAAAGCTGCACCATTTTTGGAAATGTCATTTTTGCAGGTTCAATGTCAACACTGCTGACTAAACAATAAATCCAACTGTTGACACGTGCAATAAGCCACAGTGAAAACATAAATCTCTACAGGGCTTTTCAACATAATTTCATTGGAATGCATTATCCAACGCATTATCTCATTTGACATTGCCAGAGCATTGACAACATGACTATAAGTTCTCAACTGCCTTATCGTAGCAGACTTTGCCCCCCCCCCCCCCCCCCCCCCACAGACAGAAACAACAAACACTTGCTTACAAGCCCTTTACTGAGCAATGGAAGGTCTACCTGGATCCTTTTGAAAGTTACAAATTAAATTTCTTACCAAAGGACAGCAACTCTCAGAGCCGGAGAGATACTAAGAACATCAGCACCCTGCTAGATAATTGATGCCCTTAGGAACTGATCCAAGACCAATTTTCCGCCTCCACCCACAAAAAAAATGATTGAGGCTTGGATTTGGATTTACTAAATTGGTTAAAAATCTCTCTCTTCAGAAGTTTGGAAAACATGATGAAAAGGTCTGTGATGACAGCCAGGTCATAGCAAGATTTTATGCAAAATACAAATCCCACACATTTTTACACTGGCTATTTGTAAATCCACCCGTTCTCTCAGACACAATACTTTCCTTTCAACGGTTTTACTCCCACGATAAGTAAACAACAGGAAGAACGGAGGAGTTTGCTTATACGTTTTCAATATAGACAGATAAGTGTAGCTTGTCAAATTTTATAAAAGTCCTGTGTGTTTGTCCAGCCATTTCTTAAAAGTCCTATTCTGGACCAATCTGTTTGGTTTGGTTTGGTTTGGTACTGACAGTTTTTTAAGTTCAAAATAAAGTTTTTTTTTTCAATCAGTTATAAGACTTACTGAGACGAAATTATGCATCCAAGGAATTGAATGTAGCGTGCACTTTATTTCCTACCTTTTTGCTGCTTACTTCTTTATTCCAGTTTGTCTTTCCCTAAGGGCTGCTTAGATCACCCAATTTGAATCGTTTAAGAAAGTGGTAGGGTGCACTTAGTCTTCAGGTAATACCCAACTGACTATTAAAAGATAAAAACTAAAGAGCACCAAGCATTGGGCCTTGTAACTATTGGCCAAAAATAACACAATTAAAGAGCTGTTCATCTTTCCTTCGTTTCATTCTTGGCCTGGAAAACTTGGCCTTTAAGTATTGTTTGATACATTATATTGATTGATCAGCCTTTTAACTTTTAACCGTTTTCCTGTCACAGTTAAAGACATGTGAAGAAGCTGTTCAGACATTGCACAAAATAACTATTTTGGTATAGTTTGTCATCCAGCATAAAACACCTTTATATTCGTAGGTAAGTAAAGATGCCTTTAGGATCATTTTCAGTTCACGTTAATATTTCAGTGTAAAGAGGGAAGTTTGTTAAATGTGTATTTTACCTCAAAGCAACAACATACCACAGTGGAATCTCAATGTACATGTTGTACCTGTCAATGCAGAAATCCAAGTCAAGCAACAATCAATTGATTAGCTACTGTTAATTTGTGGAATATTTATCTAAAAAGTGTTCTTTATACTGTTATATGAGTCCTTTTCAATGACTTATACATCCACAGATGCACACACATACACACACACACACACACACACACACACACACACACCCCTTTGTTTTGTCTAAATGAAAAAAAAAATGTTTTCACATAACTTACACTTTAATTTAGAGAATGAATACCACTGTTCTATTGGGTCTGGAAGGAAGAAATGGGTGGAGGTGACATTCCCAGTTGACGACAGCGAGGATGAACTAGGTGCTAGTGGTGAGACGGACAGTGACGTGATAAGGATGACGGGAGAAGAGAGTGAGGATGAGGATGAGGAAGTGGATGGGTACAGTCAGACAAGTCAGGATGAAAGCACAGAGCCAGGTATAATCAGCAAAGGTGGGGGTGCAAAGTCCACAGAATAAACCTCTTGATTTGTACCGTATGAAAACATTACACATACATCATTTGTTATTACATACTTAGATCATGAATGTGTTTTTCATTGCCTGGACATGAGAAGAAAAATGCTAGAGGCTTAAAATGGCAAGCCAGGAGGTCCATCTTTCCTGTTCCAAATTGGAAAGGCAACGTACCAGAATCCACAGATGTCAAGACTCCAGTTGATTACTTGAGGGGCCTGTTCACAACCACCTGCATTCCATACATGTTAGAGCCATCTAACCTGTATGCAATTCAGCATAATCCGAATAAGCCATTGTTCATTGGAAAGTCATTTATGCTGGAATGGAACATTGGCACATGCTTCTTTATGTCAATTTATGGCACGCCAGGATCCCATATATATTGGTTGGCACACAAAAGAGTTGACGCTGTGGCAAACATCATGGGCCTTCATCGCTGGGAAGCCGATCAATGGCAACCTGCACTTTTCTGATAACTCAAAACAAGTCACTGTGTAGGATCATCTAGGCATACGAAACTTTTCAAAGTGCTTCCACTGCTGACATCTCCCCTGCAAATCTTTCAAGGACTTCCAATGGAGGAAAATCTCTGCGTTGATGAGAAAATTGTGCCATTCAAGAGGAAAAGTGGCATGAGGCGGGGCAACCCGAAAGAAACCAAGCGCCAGGGTTACAAAGTGTTCATCCTGTCTGGCAGCAATAAACAACTTTGAACTTCCAAAGACCATGAAGGGCTTCTATAAAAAGATTTCCTACATATCGATCCACTGTGGTACAATGTTGCCTGAAGGTAACATACTTGAAAATTCCAGCAAAAAGAAGAAGAAAAACTC
The DNA here is from genome assembly GCA_017639675.1 of Aplochiton taeniatus. Lineage (NCBI taxonomy): Eukaryota > Metazoa > Chordata > Actinopteri > Galaxiiformes > Galaxiidae > Aplochiton > Aplochiton taeniatus. The sequence continues at coordinate 15,964,953 of CM030177.1, forward strand.
TTGTTAGTTTTTGCCTTTTCAATATGCATAAATGTGTATTTCATGAAGTAAGTTATTGATTGGTATGCTGGGTCTGAAAATAAATATTTTCATAAAATAGGTTTAACTTGGCTGATTCATTTTTCTTCTACCACTGTGGATCATTGTTGCTTCTATGACTAGAAGGCGAGATAGCAACAAGCCCCTTAGCCCGCATCCGCACCAAAGCGATGTCATGAGATCATCTATTGGGATGACTTCAATGTTAATTAGACCGCATCCTGTCCTATCAACATTTTATTGCACTCGGTAGTCACCTACAGGTTGTGCGAGTAGCTGGGTGATCAAGGTTAGCCAAGCTCAGACACGTATTGTTGGCTTGTTTTCGTCACACATGTTGGAGGATAAAAAGAGAGAGACGGACACAGGATAAGAAAGGATGTGAGAGGGAGGACTGCCTGATCCTCACAGGTTTGAACCCTAAAGAGATTGCCTTGCACCACGTCACAGGCCATTCAACGCCAATACCATGACTACCTCCACCATTGTCGCCCTCGTTGTCAAAGCCACGGGTCAAAGGATGTACAGGAGATCAAACGGGCCAGGGCCAAAGAATTTTAGCCTACCTAGACCATCGCTGAGTCGGCACAATGGAACAAAGCCAAGTAATCCATATTAGATGCTCGGCTGGAGCCCTCTCCTGTCGGGTACTTGAGTTGTCAGTGCTTCATTGAACTCGATTTTGGCCCGACACCATGCTGTGTGATTGACGAGCCCTATTGCCCTGGCCCTCCGGCTTCCGGTGTTGCTTCTCTCGGTCCAGAAGCTCAGCGGGAGGAGTTATTTACAGCTGTGGTTCTCCTGCGTTGTCATGGGTGAAGGTAGAGGGATGGAGGGTGGGATCGGCAGGGGACTCCGGAATATTCCTCTGATTATCCCAGGATGTATAACAATCGAAAATCGAGCTACTCTGTCGTATTCTCTTTAAACCAGAGAGCGATTTCTTGTAGTCTCAGCAGGCTAAGCGTGTGCATGAAAGGGCAACAGATGCATACTGACGGGCAGCCCAATTTGTACCTGCAGTTGAGTTCAATATGGGCAATTATCAACATTCCCCACCACTTTGCTGTATCCTAAAGATTTCCAGTCATATGCAGTATGTATTATTTAGCAAGATTACTTTTAGACCTGGTGTGAATGTGCAACGTACATTTTTATTGGCAGGAAAGTTTGCCGAAGTACCCAAACTAAAATGCTAACAGACCACTGTAGTACAATTTGTATTTACATATCAATACAAGCATCAATCACAAGTTTTAATACTGTACCTTCTTTCACAAAAGAAGGGGATGTAATCCTCTATCAGGTATAAGAAACTGTTGCTTATGTAAATACTGTAATTAAATGTGGACAGTGTCAAAAGAAACTGCAATAGAGAAAAACCAATTACGGACCTTGTTTAAAGTGGGCTCTTTACCCTTCCAACTGCCAGAGAATAAATGTATAATTATGATTCAAATGTGTATCTACTGGCACGGCAAGAGGAATGTGCCTGCTTCCTTCAAAGGTCTTCGATTGGCGCTCAAAAGCATTGTTCTTCTATTTCTGTGGGGTTGCTATGGAGACCAAAAGTAATAATCATAGCAACTGCAGTAACAGGTTCCCCGCAACATGCAGACTGAGGGTGGTGGCTGGGTTGTACTGTTTGTGCTCTCGTGTTCCTGTCTGTCTGAACAGTCCAGCTACTTCAGCCATTGTGTCTGTGTCATTACTCTTGACACCAGACCAGAGCTCCTTTTTAAATGTGTGCATCTTTCTTACTGTTTAAGTGACAGTGAAGTATCCTGTGTTGTTAGCTAAAGTATTGCTGCCTGCGTACAATTCAATAGCGTTCAATTACAAAAGTAAATTTTAGGCAACCTTTAGGTTTGTTAAAAGAAATCCCTGTAATAAAAAAAAAAAACATCTGAGATGAATCATTTACAAAACATAATGGCGACCAGGTAGGCACCTTGAAGGTGATATAACACAGTCAGTGGCCTAGCTGTCATAGACCACAACGTTCCCCGTGAGCGCCCCAAAGACTCAGCGACAACTTGTGCTGCGACCACCCATGCCACCGACAACGAAGATTCAATTTGAGGCAACGACACGTAGATTGGCCACACGCAACTCAGTGGAGATGGCAGTTGAACAAAATAGACTCTGAGAGAGCAAGATTAGCCTTGCCAGCCCGAGAGCACTGGAGAGCATCTGAATCGCACTGATAGGGGAGTCTCAGGCACCCTTCCTCATCCAATCAGATAAAGCTGGCCTGCAGAGCAGTGATTTATTGAGTGCGTGGAGGGGCTTGACAGCCTCGCCTCTCATCAGACGGACGGAGACGTAATTAGCGGTAGCGCCACGGTGATGCAGCTGTTTGCCTGGCGGAGAGAAAGCTATACGGGGAGCACCCGTGCCCACACAGCTTTCCCAGAACTGAGCATCGCCGGCAAGCTGCTCCCTGTGACCTCGACGGGTGTTTAGTAAATAGCCGCGCTGAGTCCAGAAAAAAACAAGACTACACATTCGCTCCACTGAAGATAATTAAAAATGTGTTTGCTTCGGAAAACACCTCTCTCCCCCCTCTTTTCTCTTGCTCCTTCTCTTTCCCTCTGTGTTTCCCTCCATTTCCCTCTTCTCGGTCTGTTCAGAGTCCCATTCCCGTTCCTGTTGATGTAGCCTCCTCAGTGGGCATAACTGGAGAAATGATTGCCATGGTCTTGATTTCCTCACATGTCAACTTGTATAGATAAAAACACTGTTCCAAAGCTACCTCTGTGTTAATGTTGGCTTGGGGCAGAACAACTGCTCTCTTGTTATTTTCGAAACTTGGATGTTATGTGTTTTTTTTATTGAGTAGCTCAGAAGATGGAATAAAGGTGTGCAAGTCTCTCTGAATTGAAGTCTTTATTGTATAATCCTACTGCACTTTGGCTAGCATTGTCTTGTGGCTGTATGGCAACTGACAGCTTTAAGTCCACAGCAGGCTTAGCTTATATTTGTATTATTTATTAATCCAATGCTTTTTATTTTCTGACAAGTCAAATATCACCACCCCTCCTGTCCAGGTCTTTGTTTGTGAATAGGTATGGAAGGGCGTGGGCGAGTGGGCGGCATTTACAGTGCCATGAAGAGAAAACACCTCAGGTCTGTTTGGTACGGGTAAGAGAATAAAGTAAAGAAAATTAAAATCTCCTAGGCAATCGATCAAGTAAACAAGAGGATATGAAAAGACCTCCAAGAAAATGATTATCATTACGGGCAAACTAATCAAGACAGGACAATGTCTGTGCACCGTGGGTGTCTCCTTCGTCTGCATTCAGGGACGGCATTAGCTGCATTACCCAGCTCAGAGACGAAGAGCAGCTCCTAATGAACGTTGGGGGATTAATAATGACTTGGTTATTAGTTGGCCGCTGTATTATTCATGCCCCTCTCATTAACAAGCAAGCCCCACACAATGAGGATCACATTTCTCTCCACTCAAACCACGAAGTTTGAGCCCACAGACAAGGGGGGGAGGCAGTGCGTGATAACAGCTATAAGTTTGTGTGACACCAAGTACTTTCATGGTCAAGTCACAATGACTAGGCCGTGTCATATTTAGATAGAAAGGAAACGGGCTAAGTAATCAAAAATAGGTTTCCCGGGAATACGGAAAACACAAGGTAGATGCCTCTAATTTATGGGTTTATTCGATATGCCAGTAGTGATATTGGACAGGATTGAAGTGTGGACGACACTGGCGTCCAATACTAATTGAATCCTTCAATTTCAACCCTTTTGGGAGTCCTAATGAAAGCTTGGCCTGCACCGCCACCATTCCTGCTGAACAAACCCATTTCATCTGAGGCATTGACATTCGCCAATTAGTTTGTAAAACTGATCCTCTCAATGCAATATTGTCTGGTTAGGCAAATAACGAATAAACCACAATCCAGATTTTAACATACTGAACAGAACACTTTCAAAAACGAATTCTGCAAATATCTTTACTAATGTCTGAAATTACAGCGATTTGTTGCGTATCCATAGTTACATTGTAGGCTAATGACTCAATTCATATTACTGTCTCAAGCATGGTAATTGAGTTTATGAATGAAAGCATAAAATTAGGTTTTCTCATTTACAGTAGGAGAAATGGATGTCTGCTCAAATACTTTTTTCCTGCTATTCAAAGAAGATGAGGAATAGTCTGTGCAAGGCAGAAAATGAATAATAAATAAACAGAAAATCTGTTGATCATGTTGACAGGATATCCTGATACAACAAAACACTAGCACCATGTCCGGTTTGGTCTAAATCGGGGGTGCTGAGAGCGGATATAGAGGGGGTGGCTCTGAGACGCCATTGCTCACCGTAAGCCTTCTGGAGTTGTTGTGGGCTCAAATTAACTAAACATCCCGGATGGAAGGTGCCCACTTGAAAAACCCCTATGGCATATCTGCTCTCAACCCAAATCCTTTCAAAATAATGGTTTTTAGAGTGCTCTGCGTGGATTTAAGGCATGATGGTTATCATAACACTGCATCCTGTGTATTTTGAAATGTCTGTATTTGTTTGGACAGAAAATTATTAGTTTGTTATAGTATATTGGCAGGATGTGGTCCACTTTGTAGTATGGTCTTGGCGGCCAAGAACAGTCCAACCATACTCAGTGGGTGACATGTCTGAGCATGCGGGCTATAAAATAACTCAAAGCAGTATGTTTGAGACAAGAGAGGGGATTGAGAAATGGATATTCAGTACTCTGGCAACAGCTCTTGTCGACACTCCTGTACTCACTATGCCAAATGCAAGATCCCTCAACATTTGTGGCATCTGCTGCTTGATTTTGAGCAGCAATAGTAAAATTGGCATGCAATTAGAAAACATGCAGTTTGATAGCTATAGCAACAGTAACCAATCATAGCTAACAGTTGACAATCTTAGCTAACGTTAGCACAACACTAAATTAGGCTTAGTTAGATAACACTGTTATTAACAGTAGCTAATGTCACGACTCAATTGATTCATGCCAGTTCATCTAATTGGTTTATAAAATATGTTCCGCCCCCAGGGAAACCTAATCTCTTGCCACTCGTTGTTTTTTGTTGTTGTTGATACTTGATACTTGATACTTCCTGCAACATCTATGCAAACATTTGTGTTTGTGTGTAACCTAAGCTTTCTGGGGTTTAAAAAAAAAAACATTGGTCTAATCTTTGCCAAAACGACTTTGTGTTTGTAATGTATAAAATTATATTTTACGTTCATAGTTTCAAAGAGTAATTACATTAAATAATATTAGGTGATTGGACATACTACATCCAAACACCCTCATGGCCCATGTGAAATATTATTTTGTAAACATGTTTTACTGTTCTTAACCTATGAAATAATTTTGGTAGTAGCATAATTTTGGTTGTTCTTTTACGCAGATACAAAATATTTGCTGGTGGTTTCTAACTTTTTTTTACACAATACTTACAGATATTGAAATTATATGGCTAGCAAACAGTTTTTGAGGGTGGCAAAACAAACAGCAAATAGACCTGTACCATGTCTCTGTAGTGCTATCGAATAATTTAGCCAGAACATTACCATAGCATGCCCCTCTAGTAATGTACCATCAGAGCTGTGCCGACTATTAGCATATCATATCAGCCAGTCTGACCCCCTTCAGTCTGAGGTCAAGATGCTCTTGAGGGGAGACAGCTGAATGAGAGTGGGGTGGGGGTGGGGGGGGGGGGGGGGGGGAGAAGGAGTCAGACTGATGAGCAAGCCGTATAGACCGCACTGGGTCTGAAAATCTGCATTGCATTGATTTATTGCGCTCTGTACTCTGCATTTCCATTTCGTCTGTTGCCCTTTTCGTGACACATGCGCCCGAACACTCTCTGGGTGTCTTGTGATTTTCTGCCAAAGCCGGGTAGACCCAGACCAGTCGGCGCTGATTGTCCACCTCCTCCCCGGAGCTCCTTCCTCACTCTAGGTGGGCCATATTTCACAGCCCACAGATAGCGTGCTCGCTTCCCTCTGCGGTGAAGGGGAGCCACAGCGGCTCCTGCTCCACTCTGGGAGGGGAGGCTCTCCGTGCTGACTCAGGACAGTGGAGGGAGCACGGGGACTGATGGATCATTGCAGCAGCTCCCAGGATTCCCAAAGTCAAGAGCGTGGGATCATAAACAAGCCGCGGAGTTATAGGTGACATCACATCGCGTGTCATCAGCACTGGTCCGTGGGGGATGGCTGGGGCGACCCTCCTCTCCACTAACCAAAGGAGGAATCTCCCTGATCTATGGATGTTCCTGGCAGAAATTCAGTGGAGAGTAAATCACAGCCAACAGCAGAATGCAAATTGGAGTAGGCCTGAAATGACATTCATCTAATTTAAATGGCAGAGTACTGTGACTTATTTCCCGGCAAAATTGGCATGACAGGGAACACCGAGTGCCTACATAAAATAATGCAAAACCTGTGTTATTATCCTAGGTACACAATCTTAAAGTATGGGGCATATGTATCCTCTAAGCATTGTTTTTTGGTCATTATTAGGACCTAAGTGGCCTAAAAAAAAAGTGGGCTTCAGTTTATCAAGACATCCCTTTAAAAACATAATTACAGTTTATCAATACATACCTTTAAAAACATAATTACAGTTTATTAATACATACTTTTAAAAACAGAATTACTTATTCAGTAATCATTCAATACCACAAAAACATTAAGCATACATTGTTCAATGCAGTAAAACCCCAATTTTACGCGCCCTGATTTAACACGAGTCATTGGACCCTTTGTCTTTTCATTTCTACTGTAACAACAACAATTTATCCGCAGAATTCTTTAATTCAAAGGGAATTCAGTTGCCAGAAGGTAAATGTGCAAAAACAGGGTCAAATAGGGTAAACATATGGGTGTTTTAGGATGTTACCATTGGGTGAGTTTGAACGCTGATTCTCTTAAACCCCGATTTTTTTGCAATGACATTTTTTAGACCCCAACGAGCACATTATAACGGGGCCACACTGTATAATTACATATTACGGAAGGCCATTGTTCCTTGTTTTCATGCTGCTTTGAGGGAGAAAAGATTACCTCAGTGCAAGAGCCTTGGTGAGGGTCACACCCGACTGTGTTTCAAGCTTGGGGAGACATTGGGTTACAGACCCCATTACAGTCAATGGCTATTGGAGACAGACATGTGTCCTTGCTCCTAAATGGATCAATGATCACCAGATCACTACAGGGAGGTTAAAGAGGGGAGAGGGGAGAGATGACTGTCCCTCCCACAATGGGACAGGTGTCTGGAGCTTTAGCCTGCTGCCAGAGACACACTTTATCGAAAGTATGCCCAAGGGGGCGCCGTTATCTGATGGAAGCGTTCCAACAGCTTTGCAATGCGCTAAAAGGCTTGGAAAAGTCAGCCGTCTACCTCAGCCTGGAGGCGTTGGAATGGTTCTTTGTTTACCAGGGCTCAAAGGCTTGGAAAGGCCACATGTTTATCATAGACCAAAAGGCCTTAAAGGTCAATTCCCAAATCCTTTAACCAAACCCCCCACCCCCGATTTACAGATACAAACACAAAACCAGCATCTACAGTGTGGCAGGGCTGTGTACTAAATCGGATTGGTGAGGCTGACGACTTCTCATTCCTTTCACAACTGTTGTCTGCCAAGTGACGTCATGTAGCCAGCATCTTAGGAAGTTGACATCTCCACATTTTTATTTGGCTCATCTCAACCAGGGATCCAAATATATCCTTGCATTGTTTCCATGGTGATGAGGCACTTTACATGAGCAACCGCTCTACCTGAAGCTTACACAGAAATAATTTACTTTATTCTACTGCTGTGTCCACTCACCTCTGTGATGTGATTTAATTATGTTCCCAAAGCAGTACTATTATGGTTTCATTATCCATGATGGCACAGAACAAACATGATCAGTTATCTGATATTCACCTTAATGCACTTTCATGAGGAACAGCTGTTGCGTTTGAGCGTCCTCCACCCCCATACCTAGGTTTTCAAGCTTGTTCATTGGCATGTGCAGTGTTTCCCACTTGATCAAAGAGACATCCAGACTGCCCTCCAACCTGGTTGTCATGGGAACTAGTGTCACATGACCCAAAGTGAGACAAACTTTGGATGCGAGAGATTTGGCCCTCTGGAGGGAGTGTAGTCGCCTGTTCTCGTCTCATCTGACATGGTTACCTAGGAAACAAGGCTGCGCGAGACAGGAAGCTGGGGAAGAGATGTAAGCCCTTGTTTGTTTGTGTAACAGCGAAGAATCTGCCTGGAGTCCGGGGCGTCTCGCTCTGTACTTGGGGGGGCTATTAGAGCAGGGGGCTTGGGTGGAGTGGGAAGGTAAGATCAGGCCACTATCCTTCTACCAGCTGTAGATTTGTTTCCACATCCCAGCTGGATGAAGAAACAATAAACTGACATCATGAATTATTCAGCCGTGTTGGTGGATACATACAGCTGGGTCTCCCACTCGCTTACAAGCTTGCCTGTTATTTCATTTCCTACTGGGGGGTCTCTATTGACACCCATAACAATACTGCGCTATACACACACACATCCAGTCCAACGCGAACTATCCACACATCTATTACCACGGCGGTATCACACATGGCACCGAAAGTTTCTTGAAAAAGTCCTTCCGTGAGCCCGCTCTGACAAATCTTAATTAAAAATGGCCGAGCGCGCGTCAGCAGGCCTTTTGAAATGTCTATATATGTGGGTGTGGATGTGTGTCTGAGGACTAGGAGTGCCTTGGAGTGAGGCTGCGAACAGGGCCACTCCGTGTCTCCCTCGAGAGCACAGAGTGTAATTATTTAACATCAAACATGGAGGTTAGGAGGTTAATAGGAGCGGATGTTAGCCACTCCCAGCGGCCCCTAGCCGGACTAATATTTACTGTTGATTTGGACGGCGCTGCGAACAAGCCTGACAGCCTCTCAATAACACTGACAGCCCTTCAGGCTGATAGGGGCAGCCATGTGTTTGCCGGGGGATGTTTTACAGGTCCCGCTGGCTGTCAATCATCCCGACAGCCAGTCACTTGTGGGATCTTGTGTCTTATTTAGCCCCTATTAGTGTGGAGGCTGACTCTGTAATATATGACTGAACGCTCAAATTTATGACGCTTTTTTTGAATGCCATCTTTATTTGTTTTGTGTTATTTTTTGCCTGGGTTCCTGAATGCGTTCTCTTCCGTTGAACCTCATTAGCGATGAGTTGGTAGCTGGGTATGTGTGCTTCCCTGAATGCTTTGCTTAATGGCGTTCCACCCGCTTGTTTAAAGCGTGCGAAGTCCCATAATAGGAACACCACCCATTCCGATTGGGTTGCAGGTGAGGATTAGCCAGACAGAACATGGCAGATCCATTACTATCATCACCTCGTTAGACTTCCCTTCCCCCTATCTCAGATCCGACCTTGTAGATAGAGCGACTCTGAGGCAACAGAGGAGATCAGATATGGCATGGCACCCCTACCGCTCCCATGCTCAAGTGAAAGCTCAATAACCAGTGACCCACTTATTTTAATTGCTTACCCGCAAACACACACACACACACAAAAAGAAAATAGATAAATAGCACAGCGTTGTTGCTTCACCGGCAAACCTAGGACTTAAATAGGGAGCACATCTCCATTAACATTAACTGTGTGATCAAGGTATTCTCTCACATCAAAGCATGAAAGAGAATACATTAACAGCATACAATTCTAGAACTGTATGTAAAAACTGCAAAAGCCCCAAAATCGAAGGAATAATTCAAACACTGCCTGACCCAATAATCCGTGCGTAGAGGACTGTCCTCCATAAGTAGGTAGCCTCTGCCTGGCTTAACATAACACTAAAATTAAACTCCACAAGTTGATTTGTGTGAGAAATGCCATGCACCCACCAAAAGAGTTAGCAAACAAAGACATTTTAACAGTCAACTTTTCTGTCTGAGATAATTGACATTTTTCAACCTTTTGATGTGCTCCCCACAGGCCCTTGGTGAAAGGACCAGGATTTGGACACTGGGCGCTGACATTTAGACAGCTGCCCTGTTGGAGCCATTGCCGGGGTCCTTAAAGCATCCCTCATTAGTACCAGTTCCTTTTCATTGGACAGTTCCATTGAGAATAGTGTCAATACTGAAAGTTGAATACCAATGTTGCCAAATAACGAGAAGTGATTGAACCCTTCACTGCCCTGTTATCACGCTATCACTTCCTCATTAAATGAGAAACCTAAAACACTTATTTTTTTATTTGCATTAGCAACTGTTTGGGACAGTATCAGCCGCAGCGTAGGATATACATATAAATGTAACATTGAACATCCGAGCCATGGTGGTGAAATTGCATTAATGAAACATTTAGTAGCCATGGGTGGGCCTGGGTGGGCCCTGACCCACCTACTGGGTATCCATGCCCACCCAATCAGACTGCCTTCTGTGCGCATAGATTTGATAATAATGAGATCTCAAAGTGTGATGACCCAATCACATTTCAGGATATTTTGACATTTACATACTAACCTGTCATTCATTGTTTACTGTGCTGCAGTGGGAGTCTGTGGCCAGAAAGAAAATGTGAAGTTTGAAATTGAATCTTCATTTGATCTCTTGCCCTCAGCCTTCGTCGCTGAAAATTGGCTAGCTAGTAACCAAACATTGGTGGTGATAATAGAAATGGCTAAACAAAGCAGTTTGTTAAAATGTATTAAAAAAAGACCTAGAACAGAATCCGAACCTCGAACAGATTCACCTCAACCATCACCATCTATACAGCTTCACCTCAAACCACCATCACCATCCATACAGCTTCACCTCAACCATCACCACCATCCATACAGCTTCACCTCAACCATCATCACTATCCATACAGCTTTACCTCAAACCATCATCACCATCCATATAGCTTCATCTCAAACCATCATCACCATCCATATAGCTTCATCTCAAACCATCATCACCATCCATACAGCTTCACCTATTATGTTTTCCACATGGCCTGGTGTTAATCGCATCTCATTGCTGTGGACGCTCTGCTATTTATATGATGAGTGTTTTTATGTGGCTGTGCCACATCAGTGGATTTCAAAACTGAGGCTGTCAGGTCATGGTGTGTCATAGATATTATCTGTTGTTACTGTACAGTTCTGTCCTGCCCCATTTCTTCATTAACATGAATGTGATTTAAATCGCCATTACTGTGTGGATTGGTGCTGGTTAAATACTTGATACTTGAAAAACGGATCGTTTGGATGTTAATTGCAACCTGCGTGTATCTGGGCATACAGTTTACCATAGATGTATGTGTGATTTTAAGATCTTGATCAGTGGGATGTCTACTGGGCACACCCAGTTTTCTCCAGGACAACCTACATATCACTTCCTGGCTGCTACTTATTACTAAACTTTTCACTTTACTGGCCTTGTTGGGGTATAGACCAGTTCTCTGTGTTACCTCAATATGGCCACCATAGCCTACATGTTTTAGCTAAAAAATCTTCCAGATATTATTGATAATGATTTAAGACTTCAATAATACCTTTTGAAATTACATAGACATTGCTAAATTTAATACAATGATGCACGGTAACTGTGCATCAATGCAACCCGTAATGAACGATGCCTGTAACAAGAAGGGAGCTTAATTCAATTCAAGATGCTTTGCTTTCGATATAATGTGCAGGGATTGTGTAATTTCAGTCCTAACAATGATTGTGGTCTGATTTAAGATTGTTTTAGGGTAGGCTGTATTTGATTTCTGGCAACATTTCCATATTCTTACTTGCATGGGTAGACCACATGTAAAAGTTATATTCATCCTAGCTGTGTCAATATGCATGCCGAATGTCACCCCCAACTGTGAATTAGAAGTAGTGGCGTTACTAGTTCAACTACATTTTTCAGTAGCGTAGTGGTAGCGTCTGCTTTCTAAATCAAATAGCTTTTTAGTTGCAAAGCTCTTTTTTTTTTATCAAGAAGCAAAATGAAGGCGAAGTTCGCATCCCTATACAGCCAATCGTTTTGTATCATATGCAGGTTTGGTTGATTACGTTTGCCCTGCATGGTTCCCAGCTGGTTTGTTGTCCCGTTGTTTTTTTGAATACATATATCATTTTTAGTTTCTCAGTAAATTTTCTAGCTAACCAGCTAACTAGCTAATGTTTTAGTAGGGGAAGGCATGCAGCAATTTTTTTTAGCAAGGTATGGTTACCAAAATGGATATAACATTAGTCATATCTGCCCCAAGTTAAAAATTCTATTTTTATTCTGTTTGTTTTGTATCTATTATAGTAGTTTTTTTTGCGATGTACTTACTTTTTACCTACCTTATTGTGTGTTTTTTGTAAGTTATGAGTGTTTTTGGTCATTTATGGAAAATTGCTGCTGTAACACTTACATTTCCCTAGCGTTATCTGTTACCAAATTGTTAAATCACAATTTGCCTTTATTATTATGCATATTGCGTAAGATTAATATAATGATTTTATGATTTCGAGTATGACTTTCCGTAGATCAATCTCCTGTCCACAGGAGACCAAATCGAGTTGGACGTAACGGCATCAAGTTGCGATGCGAAGTCCAGTGGAAACTCACAGTCTGGACCAGCAAGTGACGCCATACACCTGTATGTGTATGCGCTGTACAGCGCTTCCGTATGACGGTGACTTCAAGTACCAATCCTTGGGCTGATGCCTGCGACTTGTCTGCTGCAGGGGGATACAGATACGCCAGCTTGAGTTTACAAGATGGAAAGATGGCAGAGGGTGAGGACGGAGAGAAATTGATCCCGAGGGAGGCGCCGTGGCGCAGTGTAACCCCCTAAAGAAGCTGTCCTCAACTTGCAAGACACCTAACCCTAATTTAAGAACACACGTTCAGTAGATTCCTGAATGTACTAACACAACCATTGCCAACCAAGCTAATCATCACATCAAAACCTGAAAGTAAAAGTAGACCAGTTCAATCTCAGTCTCCAGAGGATCACAAGCAGACAGTTGGCAAGGACCCAACTGATGAAGTCGATGAAGCAACTGGATACTTCTTATCACCGAGAACAAGAACAGTGCTGAATGAAATGGGCAGCTACTTGCAATCAACCGAAACCAACCTTGTCAATACATTCCTAAACCTGGCTGAAATACAGCACAGGAGTCCCTGCCAGTGCAACTTGTGAACGACTCTTTATTGTAGGAGAAGACATTTTCCGACCAAAGAGAAATTGTCTTTCCTATGCACATTTTGGCAAGCTTCTCACACCGCTTGTCAGAAAGATCAGGGTCCAGCCTGGCTACCTCATCCTCTAGAGAGGAGAAAACTTTGATATACAGTGGCAGAAATGTGTTTCCATAGAGAGGGATGGATTTCTTTCCGACACACACACACACACACACACACACACACACACCAAATGTTATTTACGTGACATATTTTTTCCCATGTTATAAGTGTTTGGAGCAGGTCTTTATTCTTTTGCTGCTGTGGTTTGAGTTGAGTTATTGCGTTTTGACTCACAGTTTGTCCTGCAGATGTGCCCAAGTCTACTTTTAGCATACCCATGCAAACACAATTACACACACACACACACACACACACACACACACACACACAAACATAGACGAACATCCAGTTTATTGTTTACACTTTTTTTTTTTCAATTGCTAACGCACTAAAATGACAAATACAGCACACTTATTGAAACTGACACTCAGCTCAAGTCTCCAAAGACTCTTAACACATTTTCTGCTTTGCACCCAATTTTCAATTAAACATGGCACACTGCACACGGTTCTCTACATAAGACACATGAATCTGACATAAAGTCACTTGTTTGCCATTTCAAAACACTGGACCAACACTGGGCAAATACACAGGCCACCTGGCCAAACACCTAATTGCTCAATTGTCAACTCATCAATCAGGATGTAAAGCCTTGTCTAGCCAGGGCAGATATTGCTGGGGATGTAGATGAGGTGCGGTGGCCAGACCCAGCTAGGTGGCGAGATGTATTTTTCGATGACGTTTTTTTTTATATATATTTTTTTATAAATCTTTGTCTCTGCATGATTTTGGACAGGACAGAACATGATTTTTTTTTCCTCAGTTACTTTCTGTTTACTGTGCTGTATTCAATAGAAATACTTTTGTGTTCACACAACTGTAATATATACTGTATGTGCTGTGCATGTGTTGCACTGACTTGTTGTGGAGAATAATATAAATATAAACAGTGTTTCTGTACATATTTCTGTAGACTTTAACAATTTCTCTCTGCAGAATTCTCTACATGCAGAACAATTACGTATTCTGACAGAGCCCACCAAAGATGAAAGTGCTGTTGATTGAGTACAGTGTGTATGTAGTTGGTTGAACAATAAATCTGGTAATATGAATGGAGTGTGTGTAATTTGGTGCAAAAATTTGATTTTGTGTTTATGTAGTTTTGAATGTCACGCTTCCTTTTGAAGGATATATGAGGTGGTTGCACTTTGTATGTGTGGTTTTGTGAGTTGTGTTAAGTCTTTTGACAAAATGAGCCCTGCTTTCAAAATCGTGCTTAAGCGATCGTAAAAAACGTGTACTAAACAATTGAACTGAACATGTTTTGCCTGCCTATCTGTTAGACTGACAGTTTTAATGATCACTGGGAGATACCGTTGACTTGGTTCAATGTTAAAAAAAATAAATAATAAACTTTGATGTAGTAAAGTACTTTTGCCATGTTGCTGTAGCCTAACTTGCTGCATTTCTCTGGGGGGTAGCTTCAGTGTAGGGAAGCTTAATTTAATGTGGAGTAACTGGTAGCTTAGCTCACTAAACTTTTCAAGTACCTTTCCCAACGTTCAATATTAAAAAGTAATTACATGCAGTAGCACATAAATGACAAAACTGCTGAAACTTAAATCTCAAGTAAAACACGTTAACACAGCATATATTGAACTGTGTTAAGATTTGTATTGTGGTGATTTTAATTATTTGTATTTCTTACATCCCAACAGTAAACACACAAGTGTGTCCTTTAGAGCTTAATTATCTTAATTCCTTTCAGACAGTCATTCTTTAATTAAACTGAGAATAAACATTTTCACAATGTGTTTTCATTAAAAAGTCACCCATAAACAGATTTATATTATGCTAAAATGTACACTGTTTCAGAGATTTAAGGGGTCTGATTGGACAAATTAATACATATTGGGCTAGTACCTGGGCGTGAATTCCAAATAAATTATGAATATCTCTAGCCTTAAGGTTTGCGCAGGATGCCTATATGAGTTCTGTATTGACAACCTTTTCAAAGGATACAGAGAAAGGGTGAGCAAAGAGGGGGAAAGAACTAGGGTTAGAGAGAACCTATGGAGGTTAAAAACGGAAAGAGAAAGACTCAGATGGACACGATCTGCTCTTTGGCTCAGTCTAACGTATGAAGCACTTTGAGTGCTTCATAAGCTGAGGCTGTTTTGTTCCGTGCAATCCCATTTATCTATGGTGGCACAAGGGCAATAGCGAAGAGAATAACAGAGTACTCCAAAGAGTGTGAAAATGTTTTTCAGGGCTCTGCTATATTTTTAATACCTGGGATTCACAACACATCACAGTATGGCATGTTGTGGTTAAACAACTTTTTTTATAACATTCTGTCTTCTAGTCTTAGTATAGTGGCACTGAAAGTCAATGCCCTGTCACAATGGATGACAACGATTATTTTAAGATAATGTTGTTTGCTTCAGTGCCTGCTTTTCAGCTCCTAAGAACCATCGAGAAAGTCTGGTTCATCGTGGAGTTCTTGAAAGAAGAACATGAACAGCACCACGGTCAGTAACCAGGTTACATTTTTTATATGTATGGCATATAAATCTGTCTTTCTCGCTTACCATCTACTCTAGCATTCTGTATATGTATTATGGAAATAACACTAAAGAGGCATCTCAAACATGTTGAATTCCTTTTTATTCTGTCGTTTTTTCATGATACATGGATTTACTGCTAGCCACGTGGTCTCGGCGTGTGTGTCAACATGCAGTACATGGAGGGGGGGGGGGGGGAGAGCTGAAAAGCCCATTCCTCCAGTGCTTGAAACAGCAAAGAAAACACCATCAGGAGGGAAATGGTGATTACCGCTGTAGCCTCCCTCATTGATCTCAGGAAACGGAGGGCTATCCCCTAACTGGCTGTAGAATAATGGCCCAAAACCTTTGATCAATAGGCCAGGGAGAGGCCCTTACCTATGTGTCTGGAACACAGGGGTGAACTCCCAATAGTTTTGATGTGGATGGAGAGGGTCCACCAATGGTCATCATCCTTACCACATTATCACTCTAACAAATAGGCGGATCCTAAGACTGATCACATACGTATTGAACTGCTCGTTCCAGTAGGGATGAATCCATTGTTTATCAACTCAATTATTTTTTTTCAAGTAAGGGGGGAAAAAAATTGCTATTGAACAAGAGACATAATTTATGTTTGTTTTGAACAATACGCAGGACGCAGGCATTCCCTAAATAATGCACAACTTTGTGTCCTTGTTAATAGGATTTGCACTCAAAGTAATGTGCTTTATTTTGCTTTTCCAAAGGGTAGAATATAGCCAGTGCTGGTTATTGTGCAGTATTGATTTCTCTTAAACCCCATGTGCCAGAAAACATTAGTCAGCTCTGGCCGCTGGCCAATAGGTCTGCATAACTAAGGGTCCGTTGAGATGCAGGCAGAGGGTGAAGGATATTTTTAATCTCATATATGCAGCCCTTTGTAAATCGGATTATTCCCATAATGAAGAGAAATAGCTGAACGAAGAGATCAATACGGTTTAAGGTACACAACCATTACCAATAATGAGAAATCTGCATTTGGAATTACAATTAGAATCGCTGCCTGCTGCAAGGGATGAGTAAAATCCAAATAAGACTCCCCAATCCTTAGTGGTACATACAGTACATGAACTTCAAAATAACAGTATTAAAACATCCTCTACTTACCGAAGCTTAAAAGCAAAGAGCAAAGTACAAATAATTAAATTAACAGCACGTGAAATTTAAACGATGGCACTGAAGGAAGCCAAATTAGAAAGAATTTAAATGAGCCAGGGAATTAAGATAATGTATTAAAGCCATTTCGCATGAGCTCTAATCGCTTTTGCGTATTCACATAATTCAGTTCAAGGTATGGTTTTATAAATGGTTTTACATTATCAATGCTTTTTAATCAATATGGGAGTGATAGCGTGCAAACGCTTGTTAGAGACATGGTTTTCTTGAAAGAACAGGCAGTGAATTTACTTTAAAAACCACCATGCTTTGATACTGCTTTCCTACTTCTGTTTGCAACCAAGCTCTTGGGTATTGCTATAATTTTGGTGGAATATTTTATGAATTATGAATAAAAGGGCCAGTAAATGGTTGAATTACACTTACAGTCTGGAGGATTTTAGATGCTTTGAAACAACCATAATGCTATGTCCTGGCATAATGTGGATTTTTGGTTGTCATTTTTATCCCCTTTCTTTCTCATTGACTATCTACCCCCTCTTCAGTTATCTCTTCCTCTCTTTCTTCCACTCACTCACTCACTCACTCACTCACTCACTCACTCACTCACTCACTCACTCACACACACACACACACTAAAAGATAGTGTTCCATCAATATGAAAAATATTTTGGAACACTATTTAGGTTAGCTTGTGTTCACAGTTAAAAACACATTAGAGTGGTGTTGATTCATTTTCTCTGTTTCATTATTTCTGTGCTGAGTTTTAATCATATGGAGGGAAATAATGAGTCGACCTAATCAAGGACTTCCGCTACTCGCTCAACCATAATTACACAGTCAGACCCACTGCCATGCTGTATGATTTATGACAGGACATGATGGATATTAATGGATTTCGTAATTGGTGCATATGTTTATGAAATTGGCTGTCTGCCTCTGCCATTACAGGCTGTCAGGTAATGCAAACCCTTCTCTGAAGACTGTCCCACTAGGCAGACTAGAATGTAATGAAACGACTGTGATAACACAGTCCAAAAAACACGCAGTGCATCGGGGAACCAGCCTTTTTTATATTCAAAAGGTAATATCACCACCTGTCTTTAAGGGGTTTTGCTCTTGAGAAAGAAATGGGTTTCAGGGTCAGTAGTTCTTTGGACCTGCGGTGTTTACAGTGACAGGTAAAGTCATTTACTTAACAGAGGAACTCTGCGGAAGATCTACCAAGGGGCTTGGCGTTTTACTGCTGACTTCAACACGCCTTGCCGTGACAGTCAGACGTCGTTTTCAGCTCGACTCTGTGTTGATTAAAAACATTTGGTCACAGCTTGTTGGGTCATGTGCCAAAGCGATTTGACCGTTCGTTCGTTTGTTCGACAATCAGTCAGTCCTTCTTCGTAGAGGAGATGTGTTTCCTCCAAGCTGTTGTTTGCAAGAACAAACTAATCACCATTTTGGTATTTAGAAGAGATCTCCTCTGGGTTACTACAGTACATTTCTGTTAACAGTTTTCCCTCAATTGATTAGACAATTGTGCAAAACATAATATGCGTTTAGGTATTATTCTTTCGGTCACCTTTAATTATTCTGACACACAGAACAATGCTTTCTTTCTAAAACCAACAAAAAAAAACATTTGTTTACAGTTGCTAGAACTTGCCCCCATTACGTAATATGAACCTCCTCTGGCAAATATTCTTCTTTCTACATTTGTTCAATCAGTAATCAAACCTTGATCATGGATAAAAGAGGTCACCTCTAAGACAATGTATTTAAGTTTGTGTATTGTTTTTTCTTGCCAGTTCTTTGTTTTTGCAGGGATGTTTTTCCTTGGTGTATCTCTAAATATACTTTGTTATTGAATTGGTAATGGACTAAATGTAAAGTATTACAACCCAGCATTTTGTTTTTGGACACTCATAGGCCTCGTAAAACAAATTATTTTAGCAATGCTTATCTTTAGTTAAAAGGTTTCCTCACAGCCTACGAGGGACCAGTTTGGCCAGTCCAGACCAAGAGGATGTGTTGTTAAACGTTTGATTGGTGCCAGATGGCCGAGATGAGAGACAAAAACCATCACTTTCCATTAGCCGTTCTGACACTATGGACAGAGTAAATTGACAGTTTGGCCTGATTGCCAATACACGCATAATGAAACTGGGGTTCATTGGATCTTAATAGTGACCTAATTAATACCACAAAAGTGTTATTCCAGGCACAGTTAGTCATTTACTCATTATGTTTTGACCAAGGTGTTTTCATGTTTTTTGCTGGATGTTGGCTGTTTTGGACATTTGTATGTTTGGACAAATGTGCTCAAGCAATAAAAAAAAAAAAATTAAACCAGGGGAAAGCATTCTGCTAAACAATGGAACAATGTCAAATGTGGGCGTAATGCCTTCTGTATGTGCACAAAAATCATGCATAGATTGAGTGATCTGCTGCAAATGTATGCAAGGGTGAATGCATATAAAATATTCTTTTTTCCTGTTGATTTAAAACCCAGTCCTTCTGTCATTTTCCATTTTGAAAAATCTCACACTCTGTGAAACCTAATGTGTAATGTGTAGGAAGTATGAATGTTTCTCTCCATTATTGCTGAGACTGACAATGATTAAGTGTAAACGCAATGGTCCAGCGCTAAATATTTAGCAGAGAATGACCCTGGTCTCCACAATCCTATCCTTTATCTCCATCTCTCTCTTAGTAGCATCGCTGTCAGACCCCAACTTTGTTCCCTGCTCGAATGAGTTTTGCCTCAGGCTACGGCAGAGCTCAAATCAGTCAGATACTGGCTCTGTGTTTGAAAGATTTGTTATTTTCCTTGTTTTCTCTGTGCATTGGCCACTTCACGAATTGCACTCCCTTGATGTTTTCCTTTTCATTTTAAACGGAGGACCATGTTGTTTCTCTGTGATCTACTGTTTGGAAGGATTTAGCTTTCAGACAAGTGGCTATGAGTCATAACTTCCCAGAATGCCATTGAAGCCCTTCAGCCTTCATCTTATTTCCTCTTCCACAAAAACAACGACTGATCATGGCACTTCCTGTTTTGCCACCCTGGTATGCGGAACACTGCTTGAGCTTAGGGGCTCTGTAAAAAGATTACTGGTATACCTGAAAATACAATAGCTAGCTGATGTTCCTCGGGTACAAGTTCTTTTTGAAACCATCTGGTGTTGAGCCACTCACAACTAATAGAATGACAAAGACAGTTTAGAAAGTAACGTGCCAGTTTTAAAACTCCTTATCCCCACTCTTCACCTCTCCGTAGGGAAGGTCCTGGAATTTCATGCGTGTCCCCAAAGCGTGAGCAGCCAGGTAATGTAATAGCCGACAGATAGAAATGGAAGGTAATTTCCACAGACAGCATTCGGCGCTTAAAATAATTCCAGCACCTGCAGACCCATGAGGAGACTTGATCTGTGCCCAGCAGAGAGGCTTTTCATTTGGACCCGAGCTCCCGTCAGGTGGGGTATCAAGGCCAAAGAGGACCACACTGGTGAAACGAGCAAACCATGTATGCGAGCCAAGCCTAATTAGGAAGAGGAAGGCCAGATGTTTTGCTTTCCCAGTGTCTTTTCCCAAATGTCTCACTTTGGCAACTGAAGCTTCCTGCCAACCCGAGACAGATTTTTAAGTTCATTAAAGCAACATTACACAGGTTTAAACAACAGGATGTTTTGCCTTTTTTTTATTTGGTGGTGTGAAGCCTAGGTCTAGGCTGAGTGTCATGATTCCATAGGATGATAATTAGGCTCCCTGGGAGAAATTAAAAAAAGGTTTGTCGCTGGTTTGGAAAGGTGTTGCGTTTGCTGTGCTGTTCCAGAAAGTTGAACGGATTGGCAGGTTAAAAACCTACATGACATCAAAAGTAAATGACTGCTTGCATTTAATTACCGGTCTACCCTCAGCCTTGAATCAAATTAAAGCGCTGAAAAGACTCAAACTTCACAGTTCTTTCAACTGTTGTTTTAAGTGTCATTAAACAAATGTCGGAAAGAAGCTTTAAGGAGCTCCAAAGTTCCTAGATTAAAGAAAATAAAAATGCTTGGATAAAGTTTTCGTCGCTGTTTCCTGTGTGACAAATGTGAGGATGTGTGCATGCTGTACTGTAAGTAACCCATGCCATCTGCCTTCCCCTGTCTCCCACAGAGAGATCATTAATTACCCCCATCCTCTTGGTACGGAGGTGGGAGGAGGTAAACACTTACTTAAAGAACTTAAATGCTTGCCAAGACATCAAGAGTTTAATAAAGTCATTCGTTAATTCATTAATTTTCATGAAAAGTAAAATATCCGGTGCACAATTAACTTCACATCCCAAACAGGACAAACCAGAGTAAACATCCCATTTGTCACGTTATATTTTCAACTTGCCTAATGTTATCATAGCTGTTATTAACGCACTGTTGGAGCTGTTATGTAAAATAAGTGATATTGTACATACATACTGTCTCTTCCCGATCACTGCGGGGGGAGTCATGTTTAATTAACTCCCTCCTGTTAATCTGTTGGACAAATGCTGTCTGTGAAAGCCAGGTAGTCACCTACACATACAGCACTATAGGTTTACGAAGCACTCTGGGGTTTGAGCAGAATGTTTAAAGGTACTCAAACCCCAAGTGGTGGTTTTGGGGTGGGGGTTGGCGGGGGGGGGCGGGGGTCACCTGCCTAGGGAGATCCTGGAAGCCTTCAGTTAAGAGTGGCTTAATTAGAGTTAGAGACGGAATATCTCTGGTACTGCTCTACCGTTTGTCTTCAGCACTCGTTTTCACACAGCTCTATTGCTATAGTCTCCCTTAAACAGGGGTGAGGGGGGCGCCCGCGGGGGTGGAGGGATGTGTGTGTGTTTGGGAGCGGGGGCGAATTGGGAGGGGAGGGGGGGGGGGGGGGGGGGGGGGGGGGTGGGGGGGGGGGTGTCAGGGCGGGGGGCCACTTCCATGGTAATGAGCTGTCAGGGATATGAGGCAGGGTGCTCTTTCCTTTTCCCTTTTGTACGTGTGCTCTCTGCGCGCATATCTCTCTTCCCCAAATAAGGAATGTGGACCAGAAAGAGCTGGTCTGGCGGTAGCGGCTGTGGAGTTGAGTGCCCTGGGGACTCCAGTGTCACAGACCGCGGTGTTCGAAAAGAAACGGCGAACGAAGAGGCTCCCTCCGACTGTGGGCTAGGGGGCCGCCGTAATTAGGCCTTTAGATGTTGTCTGCTGAATGGGAATCCGCTCCTGAGACTCTGGGAGAGCGGCGGGTCTGAAGGATTGATTTAATTCGCCAGGCACTAATGAGAAAAAAATAAATGCTCCAGTCTCTGCTGTTTTGGGGTGTGCCGGTGTGTTTCTCTCTGATTGCTGTGTGCAGCTAATACCCTCTTTCATCACACATTTCGGCATGGGCACAAATCAGTGGGCTCCGCTCTCCGTCTACCAGTAACACTTTCAGCTATTAAGTCTCCCCGACAGAGATCTCCCAATTGTTTTGCCAAGAGTCAATAAAAATGTTTATACACCGCTAGCGAGAAATATCGTTTGGAGGCGCTTCTTTCAATCTCCTTCTCCTCCAGTTCATTTTCTCCCTCTCTCACTTTTCGTATTCTCTCCTCCCTTTGCCCACCTACACAGAGTGCAGTTAGGAATATTAATATAGTTGATGTCCGTAGTGCTAAATGACTATTGGTGTTGGCCCCGGTGGTAAACCTTTAATTTGAAATGGTGGCCTTCACTTCTGTCTGGACTTCGGCCAAGGTAATGTAGCACTAGCGCTTTGGATTTCTCGATGAAGCTAGACTTATCCCTCTCCAGCCTGAGGAGAAATCGCCTAGGGAAATGGAGGTGTTGCAAAGGTATTGTTGGCCCTATCCATGCATGTTATCTACTGAAACAGATCTGATGGTGTTTTTACTGCCTGTGGAATTTTATTTGCTCTATTTCATGTGAGACCCCTCAATGAGGATAAACATACCTGCAACTTTTGCACCAACGTGTTGTTACAACAATGCAAAGTCTTTGTTTGCAAATATGCAAACATGTGTTCTTCCCTAGGGATGAACATGTCATGCCACTCTGTTGTTTGTCATAATTGGCAAAAAGTAATATCTTTTGTTTTCATTGATTTGTTAAGGGGTTTTATTTGCCTCAGTTTTTGTGTTCTAATTACTTAGCGCATTATCTCAATAGCACTGGCCATTATTTTTGTCAACAGTTTTTGGAGATAAGCTTGGGTTCAGATTGAATAGGGAGAAAGGGTTGCCAATTACCAGGTAATTACCAGCATTTTGGCGGGAAACTGTAACCTCAAAGGTATCTTTGCCACCCCCAGACACCCACCCACCCACGTAGCTTCAGGGCTGACTTGTAGCTTGCTCTCCCCTTTCGCTTCTCCTCTCATTGTTTTGTGCACTGGCAGCTGAATGCTGCTCATCACTAAGATTTCCACCGGCGCCGAGCGCCGGGGCCAGAGTCAAGACCTCAAAACCTGCTACTCACAAAGGAACCCAGAACCCTCCATTCATGTTCTATCTCTCTCCCCTTGCGCGCACAGGGAGCGCGAAAAATAAATGGCAGTATAATTATTTGTATAGTGGTAGGAGAAAAAGAACACTATCTCGGTTCCCACTGCTAGGTCGACTTCCCGGGGTGCATGTACGCTTATATCAGACATTGAGCTCTTCTTGGCTGAGTTCAGGAGATTGCCTACACAATGTTTTATATCCGAATACAACTCCAGCAAGGGAGGCTGTCATTGTGTTGCGATTCCACGCCGTCTCTGATATCAGGAATGACTTCTTTGATGCTGTCTTTGCTTTTATGTGAGAGTGATCGGTGAGATTACGAAAGCCTATAAGTGTCATCTCCATCGTACAAAGAATGTAGCCTATGAAATACATTTGCAGCCTAGAGGCTACATTGATTATGTCAGATATCGGGGTAAATTAAATTAGCTTTCACCTACCCAAGACTTGTAATAGAGGAAATGTTCAAAAAGTTGCGTTCGCCCTGACAGGCGTTAGTTCCAACATAATGTGGAATGAAGTGCCACCGCCTTTTCTGCACTGACTGTGTAAAACAAGTACTGGCTTCAGACTTGACTAGACATTCACTCTTTCAAGCCCTCTCTCTTACACACAGACACACCAACACATGTCTACACACACGTACACACACACACACAAACAAACTAACACTTTAATGAACATGCATGAACAAACACACACAAATACCATCATACACAAACACACACACAAACACGTTTATACATTTGTCGAGGCATGCAGTATGACTACTCAATTTGATGCATATTCAGACAGGTACCCAACCATAAACACATGAACCCTTTAATGAAGTGGCTCTTTGGCAATTCAGACTCAAAATATGTGGTTCGGTATCAAAAATTAGTCACGGTATTGCATGGTACTTGTTTAAAATTAAATTACAAACTTTGTACTTCAAACTAGATTTTTTTTAGCATGGTGTTACATCTTGTTTGGATGCAGAGGGTTTTGTCAACTATAAAAGAAGCACTGTCAAAGTGAAATTATGTACGTCTTTGCATTCCACTTTGAGTCCATAAGAGCGTTTGCAAACCCCTTAAACAGAGGGGGCAATTTGACAGCTATGAGAGCACACACAAATAGTAAATGGTCATCCCTTCATCACTGAAATGGACTGCAGAAATCCTGACAACGTGATCATGAATATTGACAGGAAGTACAGCAAATGTTCCTGCTGCTCATTTTACGATGTCAGACTGCATTGGAAATCTAATTCATTTTCCTACCCGGGACAACCATCTCACTAGCCTGACAAAGAGTGATGTATTGCACTTGATATTCATTTTCCCTCTTTCGGAAAAAAAAAAGTCTCAAGCGTTCTAAGGTACAGCTGCACTTTTCGCTGGTATTATAGATTCTCGGTTAGAGCAGAGGCATTCAGAATCAACAGAAAAATGCACATCCAAATGCATCTGTGATGGAGGCATGTTGTCAGGAGGAGCAAAATGTCCTTGTTTGTTTGACAAATACTGCTTTGACCAGTTAGTGTTCAGTTCAGAGGTGATAATATAATGTGCAAAACTATTTTGAAGAAACACTTTCTAAAAGTTAAATCCTTTCAATTTCCATCAGTATTTGTTCAGATGTCAAGTTAGGTATTTTTTTTGTTTTGTGTGTGTGTGTGTGTGTGTGGGGGGGGGGGGGGGGGGGGTAAAGAAACGGAGCAATAGAATGATACGTTTGGATGATAAGTGCAAGTAAGGTGGACATGTGCTGTGTGAAATTTGAAAGAAACCAATTCTCACACACACACACTTGGTAAGACAGGGTGTATTATTTCTAAGTGAAGAGGGGGGGTCAGGGTTACTTTGAATTAGCTAATATTCTTCTGCCTGGCTGCTGCTGGAGGCAGCTATGATTTTCTGCTGACCAAACAACTTTTTCCCCAGACTGGAGCAAGGCAATCAGCAGGAAGGTCGACAGCACCGATCGATCCCCAGACATGTGTGGTACTCGGGCGATTATCTACAATTTGTATGTATTGTGTTTACTTACTTAAGTGTGAGATACTCCAATCAAAGTCAGTGTACTGTGACACAACAATGCTGAGGGCTTGGCTCCAGGTTGTGCCGTATTTTCACGCTCACTGATTCCATGCTCAGGAAGAACACTTGATTATAACGCTGACGCAACACTGACAGTTCTAGAGTGGAGGGCTGGACCGATCAAAGCACAACCGAGCTCACTCATCAGATCCTTGTCATGCGGTTTCAATTGAGCCACGTTTTAATGGTACTCGTTGTGCTATGTTAACCACTGAGAAACAGAAGCAGAGTTAATGAAGTTCAGCATCCAGCTGTCGTGGATCTGCTTTCTAACGCAGGTCACCGTTCATAAAACCATATGGACTAGTCGTCATTTCCATCGTTAGTGGTACTATAATTGTCTCTGTTGAATAATGGGATGTATTTTGGAAAAACGCATGCAAGACAGCAAGAAGCCCACAGATAAGCAGCCTGTAGAATAATTGAAGGTTACAACATGGAAAACTTTTGGGAACACATTTGTGCAGCCTGTACAATGAGAATCCTTGCAAGAAAGAACAAAACAGCCGTTTTGTGTAGGACCATTGTGGAAGAAAGGCAATAATGTAAAGACCAGATCCATCAGAGTTTTGCTGTGTATTTTTGCAAATGCATTTGCACGTTTCGTGTTTAACTATTGCAGAATAGACCCTTTGAAGAAGCTTATTCTTCAATCCAAATATAACGTTGGTTTGCAATATTAAACATCTTTGAGATCATGCCTTTAATGGTTTAAACATCAAACTATTGCCATTTGCATTCAATAGGCTTGCCCGAGGCACTTAGAAACTATTATTAAGACTTTCTCTGTAATTGGAATCCTTCTCCAGGGCTGTTTTCAATGGTGCATTCCTGAAATTCCTGAAAAGAAGAGTTCAGAAGCCATGATGTGTGAACATTTTACAACATGAAATGAGGACAAAGTTAAATAATGTTTAGCCTATCGTGGTCCTGGGCCCGAATCTATAGCTTTGTTTTGTGCCACTGTGGAAGATAGCTACATTTCCATGTTTTGCCCACTGTAAGGTCTATAAAAGTTATAATCATCATCCTAGCCTCTTTAACCATTTTACAAAGTATACATTTTCCTAACTGGTCATGACAGAAAAATGAAAAGGCTTGAAGACATTTAGCTTAGCCTACAAAAAAAATGTAGCTATATATTGCCATATGATCATCCCTTTAGAAAAGGATAAGTATAGTACATTATAGTTTTTCAATTGTTATTTGATATTTTTACATGTTCGACTGTAGATATTTAAAGTATATAAGTGAAAACCGAACTTGGAAAATGTGCTTTCAGTTTTTTTTTTGCCTTGAGGCAACAGGTTCAACAGGGTTTGAAAATAGAGTACTTTGTTTTGGTTGTAGAATTTAAAATGTTGGGGGACATGGGAGTTACTTCTTTAGAGAAGGATAAAACATAATACTTTTTCAATGTTAGGGGTTATTTGATATTATTACATGTACGATTGTAGATATTTGTAGACATTTGAAGTATTTGTCTACTTTTTGTTTGGGTTTTTTCTTTTCAAAATGCACAAAATACATGTTACAATAGCCATTATGCCATAATCCAAGATTAGAACTTTAAAAACAAATATTTAGAATGGCTTTGGGCAGAGAGCAGATTTGTCTTTGGAGTTTTCAAGTGAGAATCTTCCATTCCGGATGTTTCATTAAATTGAGCACACTACACCTGCAGAAGGCTCGGATAGATCATCAAAATGAAAAACAAAAGACTATTAGGCAGTGAAATATCCCTATCCCTGCAGGCACTTTTAAGATAAACACCTAGGATTATTTTTTACTGAATATTCATATTGAAGTTGACTAGGGGTGTGAAATTATTGCTCTGAGTGTGAAACTCAGAATAATTTTCAGAGGGTACCTTTTTGGATTGCACTAAGCAACCATATTACATTATTTTTCATCAAAATGTTATTCCGGCAAATTTTGTAATGTTAGCCTTTTTTAGCATATTTCTCCAATGGCATATCAAAACCACATTCAGCCATTTTCTTTACAGCAATATTTCAATCCAAAGAATGACTCAAATCCGTATTAAAGCTTACGCTAGAATGCATAGATTTATACTCCACAACTCTACAAAAAAGCCCTGTATGCCCCAGACCCCCATAGAAGGCTTGGAGTTGTGACCTCTGTATTTTTGAAACCTTACAGCTATGACCTTGCTTAATTACTTCCCTCACTTGCGTGGCAAATAGTGGGATGGCATAGATATGTAGGACATTGTTAAAACATGGGCAGTGTGGCCTTCAACAATATGTGTGATGGATTCAAATTAAGAGAAGCATGTGTATCAGTTGTTTTATTAAACGAAGTCATGAGAAAAATATTGAGGAGGACACATTGTGTTTTCAATGAGAACTTTCAATTTGGGTCTTCAATCATTACACTTTAGAAATCTAAAAATATAAATAGGCTTGCTTTGTTGTTTCCTTGTTACCTTGTGCTTAAAAAAAATCAGGGAGTTGGAAGAAGCTTCAAGGCAGGCCATTTTTGTCACCACTTATTTGGGAGGGAGGAGCAGTATTGCAGGCTACCTATGATTGTCAGCTCACTTCACAATCAATCAATCAATCTTCCAAAATCAATCAATCGCGATGAGGAAGAATATTTTATTAAATTGTGCTTTTTTTGATGGGTCAGGATTGAGTGACATTTCAACAAATTAGGCTTTTCTGGGGGCAGGTGAGCGCAATGCCAGACTATACAATCTTCCCTGCAAAGAATCCTCATACAAACTTAGTTTCTAAAAGTATATCTTTTTTTTAAACGAGCTAATAATTTGTTCGACACCGAATACGACACTGTAGCCCTTTAATTGCAATAATATTTATTATTTACATACAAGAACAGAGCTGGAGAAATCATTGCAAATGATCCAGTGTGTGGAAACACTCTGATTCTTATATTGAATCTTTAAAAAACAAATGCTGATGAAACTCCTTGTTCTTGTGGCTCCCTCCATGCAGATTTATGTAATTGTAGAATTAGATTCAAAGAGACATGGCGGCGGGAAGTGCAGACTTTTAACAGTGACACACTCAACTCCGTTTTCTGTGAAGGGGGGGGGGGGGGGGGGGGCATCCTGTTCTTGGCGATTTACCTTGTGGAATAGAAATATCCTTTTATGGATAAGAGGGGAACGTGTGCGTGAATAGCACGGCTGTTTAATGCATTCATGAATCCCCTTTTCTTAGTTCAGAGAGGGGCGGAATCTTTTTCTAGGCGAATATTAAGCTGGAGCTAGCTGGGGGAGATTTGAAAGGGGCCTGATGTTGTGCTGTGAGAGGTGGATGTGAAAAGCGGTGGGCTTGGAGTGCTGTCAACACATTCCAGCTGTTAGCTGTAAAATATATTGTCGAGTGGGAGGGTCACACCAGGGCATGCCACAGGAGTGTTGGTTTTTACATAGGGTTGAGACGCTTTACCTGATGTTTTAAAGTATAGAACATCATTGAACGGTTATTTTTTGTCATCTTTGGGCTTAAAGGTGTAAATACGAGCATATGGCTGAGTACTTAGTGTGTGGTTTTTATTCAGAAAATGTATCAAGTTGCAATGAGAAAATATTTTGTTGTTGCATAGGAACTAGGTTTTGAACAATTTTACGATCCCATATTAAAGCAATAACATATAGTATCGGGTCAGGTTGATTTATTGAATCCAATAAAGTACAGCTCAGAACAGTGGTTGGTTCTCCCTTGTATTATCAACAGGACCTATATTGCAATAACCTTATGCAAAACCCGTTGGTATCTGAAATAATTCCAGCCCACTTCAAATGTAGTCCACGCACTCATAAATAAATCTATGCATAATGTGGAAAATAGCCTTGCTTTTTCAGCCAAATCCTTCCCTAATTAGCTGTAGCACGCTACTGTTTCTCTGCTTCAGGGTGTCCTGTTGTTATCAAAGCATGGAATTATTTCTTCACACATAACTAACACCTCTGTTTATTTTTAAGCTCTCCTCACTGAGAGGTTCTAATTATCAAAGGATAAATTCCCCTTTTCCCAGAATGCATCAAAAGGGGGGTGAACGACAGACCTATTCTTTTTTTTCATGTATGGACAATATTATTTCCCGGTAAGGTCAATGTATCTCAATATGAACTGTGAGGCAGGTTCTAACTTGAGTTCTATTTTATTTTGAAAGTCACAAATGTTTTTGATGTGCTTGCTAGTTTTTTTTTTCTCGAGGAAACAGATCACCTTTTAGTCATTAATAGACATTTATTGCTACACATGTCTAGCAACATTGTGCTGAGAACATCAATCTGATAATCAATCCCCAAGCTACAGTCTTATCACTATAAGAGGTTCAGCTTGAGAAAACAGATGAACCTTTAGTGGGAGAGGTACTGAGTGGTGATTGTGGCAGGGAAAGACAGTGATTAAAATAGTCGTTGAGGGTTAGGGCAAGTGATTGAGTCACTCTGAGTGTGAGGGAGTGAGTTTGTGAACGTGACAGAGAGAGAGAGAGAGAGAGAGAGAGAGAGAGAGAGAGAGAGAGAGAGAGAGAGAGAGAGAGAGAGAGAGAGAGAGAGAGAGCGAGAGAGATACTGAAGTGGAGTTGGGATGTTGCTCTTAATGACAAAGGATCTCACTGGGGGTGGTTAGAGACAATGTGTGGGGAAGAAAGCCAAGACGGACTTCTCGCCTAGCCCTAAATCAGCCCTACCACCTGCTTGGTTTAGGTACAATTGGCACCCAAGCAACCTCCCATAATTCTGTCTGGATAATCCTTGGAGAAAAATACTATTGCGTAGCATTGAATCATTTAAATGACTTATGCAAATCACTTTATTTGATGTATTTAAGATCTGGGGCACACATGAAAAGTGTTGTCACAGACATTAGTAAAATTGGAATGTAAGTATATCATCTTTACATATATTATAATTAACACATAAGACATACCAGCAATGCCTAGCTCTGATGTGCCCTTTTCATGGCCATTGCACTTTGCATTAACATAGATCAATGTTGGTTGGCAATGCCAGCTTGCTGTGCTGACTATTGCCATGGAGTCAGAATAGAAACCAGAATGGTGTATCTGTTGGTGTGAATGTGTTCATTGATTGAGATGGAAACAGAAATCACAGCTGCCACACCACTCACTCTCTCACCCTCACCTCCCACACATTCCCCCCAAGGTATTTTCTGAAATCTGTGTAAAAGTGAGCTATCTACTTAATTCACTTTCACATGAGAAGAAAACCTCATCGGAACTGAAAGTCAACACCTATATAAAGAAATATGTTTCAGTTAAAACACAAAAAAATAAATAAACAAGTAAAAAATAGAGTTTATGTTCCCAGGTCAGTGGCAGTGGCATCCCCCAAACCAGCTCCTACTGCTTTTCCATTTTTTAAATGACACATCTAGCTAACTAAAGAATACCGGTAATTCAGCTTTCACCTATTCAATGACATAGCAGGAAAATAAGTTAGATCTCACTGGTGTTTATTTAAACAAACATTGTAAAAGAAAATAAAAGCAGCATGCGGAACAGTATTCAAAATACATCATGTGCAATACTATTGTCATTTCCTGAAAAGTGTATGAACAAATATTCTGGCGTAAAATGAAAGAGATTGATGTTTCTTTTTTGTACATCCAAATATGCCTGG
The DNA here is from genome assembly GCA_017639675.1 of Aplochiton taeniatus. NCBI lineage: Eukaryota > Metazoa > Chordata > Actinopteri > Galaxiiformes > Galaxiidae > Aplochiton > Aplochiton taeniatus. Next base: position 15,996,190 of record CM030177.1, read on the forward strand.
TACTGACGTGTGATGCTGCCAAATAGATACTTCTGGGAAAAGGCATACAAAAGGCAAAACATCTGGCCTCCAGATTTTAATAACAGAAGGCCCAATTGTATGATTTTTTAATTCTTTCAAGGCACTGGGGAATCTTTTGGCCTTGAGGACCAAATAACAAAAATGCATAAAAGCACCTTTTTGTGTGTGTGTGTGTGTGCGTGGGTGTGTGTACCTATGTAATATGTGTGTTGGGTGACATTGCTTGATGACTTCCTGTGTCAATTTGCTTGACTATTTTTGTAAAAGACCAAGGGAAAGTCTCATTTACACATCTCCAAAGATTTTTTTGTTTTCTCGAAATGTCTATTCGACATTGAAATGTTTTGCTCTTTAATCATTTCCGAGACTGCCTGTAGACAATGTCTGTCCTCTGCAGAGCGTTTTTCATTTTACAACTCGCTGGACTCAAACGGTGAAGGACACTGGGACAAAGAAAGAGAGCCATAAGCAAGTGTACGGTTGGAACTCAGTCCTAGGGGAGAGTAAGTGAGGGACTTAGAAGTACAAGAGCTTTAGTCTCACCTCAGGCTCGCCTGGTAAGAAACCAGGCAGAATGCATCTGTATTAGCACTGACAGCACCTGGACTCAATGCAAACCTTACTCTCAAAGAGGGGGGAAAAAAACAGCTACCGGGGTGGGAGCAAGACTATTTTGCCCGAGTGCCAGATTGGTTCTACTCTTGTAACCCCTACATGCTTCGCGAGCGACAGAGAACAGAATTAAGGGTTTGAGAGGCTTTGCTGAGATTGGCTGAGGATGATGGCACTCCAACGTTTGGAGTGAGAGTGAATAATTGTGGGTTTCGGGGCCTATCCTCAGTAAACCTTGGTGATCCGGCCCAGCAGCCTTTTGACTGGCAGTCTGTGGTAATCCAGTACAGGAGTCCAAGGTTGCCCGTTGAGGTATTTTGTGGAGAGATATTGTGCCGAGATCTACTTTCAAATGAACGATCCTAAGGGGCAAGTTGGCGATGCCTTGCGCATGGCGTGGTGGATGTGTGAGTTATCCTTGACAGGTGGCCCCCTGTGGTGCCAACGGAGGTGACAAATAATGTTTGCTCGTTTAGTTTGGATATCTTTAACTCACCTTTGAAGCAGAATGGCACCTTTTGGTTTGAGGGGCCATTTTCAACACTGATTCTGCAAGGGCTGTCACTCAGTCTGTGACTGCTGGTTCTGAAAACGGCAGCACAGAGAGGGAACGAGGAACTTTTCATGTTTAATTAATAATTCTAATGAAACGTAATTAGCACAGCTTATGAAAAATGCATTCAAATGAGAGATGAGCTTTATCCTTAAATAACAAGCCTCCTTTGCTAGATTTGGTGTCCTTTTACATGCTAATTAGACGACACCAGGGACCGTTAATTTAACGAGTGCAGATCATTTTAATCTTTTGCACGGCAGAGGACCCTTATACCTGGTTTTGGGCAGTGAGAATGCAAATTGATGTGCATGTGTGTAGGTGTTAATGGATCTCTTTATATGTCTGAGAGGACAATATGTACAGGGTAGATATGAAGGACGCCTACTGATATTCTGAGCAATGCGAAAATCAAACACATTCTGCTTGTAGCCTACACCGCCTATGAGAGAGTTTTGCTGCATTTCCGACGCTGGTAATCATTTGAACAAACTGGTCTTGAAGTAAAACGATCCATGAAAACATTGCAATTCATGTAAATAGTCCTACATTTAAGTTTTCACTGTAACCTCATTGTCATTGTTATACTTCAAATCAAGTCTGCTGAAGTAGAGGCATAACAACACAAAGTGTGGGGTCAGCACTGCATATCAGCCATCTGTCTTTCTCTTCCATGCTTGTAGGACATTTTTTTTTTTCAAATAATAGTTTGGTTTAAACGATGCTTTGATTTCACACTCCAATTATAATTTTCCTTGGTGAGGGCATTTTCAAGTTTTCTTAATGTGAGAAAGGGAAGGAAGCTGTTATGAGCTCAAGCGAATTGAGAAATTGCTAAAACAGCCCCTAAGGGCAGTGCTTGGCATTTGCAATCCAATGTCGCATAAAAATACAGCACTAAACAGCTTTTATGTTGTCCTTTCTGATGCCACAGCTAACTGGAAAAGTAGGAAAACTCCGAAGTGTCAAGCGCAAAGAAGGTTCATCTGGGAGCTGGAAAGATATCTTTGAAAAGGATAGGCGATGGCTTCACGGCGGCGATCCAGCAGATGACTAACCACAACAGCACAGTGACACTGGGCTTCAGACTCTTTTTTCCCCCCGCTGGCTGCCGGTGTGTCATGCTAAAGAGTGCTGGGATGGCAGCGTGGCAGTTCACAGTTTGCAGACCCACCACGGAAGGTGGTAGACTGTCACGTCGAGCGTGGTGTTGTCACTGGCTCCCCAAAAGCGCAGTGACAGCCCCGCTCATCCGTGGAAAATACTGTAATGCCCCACAGGGGAAAAGGGCATGTGATCGGCTTCCACTCTGTGTGATCCCGGGCCCTCAAGCCCTGATTCTATCGTAACATGAAGCCATTAACCAGATTCTGCAAGATGTGCACCGCCCGCAGACATTTACTCCTCTAGAACGATCACAAATCACCCCTGGTGTGAGACGATAGGGCGAGCTGCCTTTGGAACTACTACGGAACAAAGACCAGTCGCTGATTAATGATCAATATGATTCAAATACAACTACATTCATTCTTACAGTGAGAGAGAGAAAGGGAGCGATAGAGATAGAGACAAAGAGAGAGAGATAGAGACAGAGATTCGAGAGGAGAGAATGAAGAAAAAAGAGGAACACCAAGCTAGTGAGAGAGCTACAGAGAAGCAGAGAAATTGTATGGAGCAAGGGAAGAGAGAGAGAGAGCGAGAGAGAGAGAGAGAGAGAGAGAGAGAGCGAGAGAGAGAGAGCGAGCGAGAGAGAGAGAGAGAGAGAGAGAGAGAGAGAGAGAGAGAGAGAGAGAGAGAGAGAGAGAGAGAGAGAGAGAGAGAGAGAGAGAGAGTGTGTGTAGGTGGGTGGGTGGGTGGGTGGATGAATGGGTGGATGTGTGCGCTCTCTGTTACACGCACTGTCAGTTTGGCAGACGCCTGCAGGGGTTGGTGTGTTGCCATGGTGACACGAAGGAAGGCATGAAAGAGCAGCAAGGTTTGCCCAACAGGACCGGTCTTTCTTGGTCTGATTAAATGAGAAGCTGTCTTTACCATGTAGCCGATATATGTTATTTTTGTTTAATGTCAAACACTTAGCGAGATAAAGGTGATTGTATTCACCAGGCAAAAAAGCCAAACCTTTAGATTAATTGTGCATTAATGATATGCATAGTAAGTAGGCCCTACAGTATGTAGATTGCATAGGTCTCAAGGCATACCTGATTTATTGTGTTTATTTGGAATTCTAGAAATCAAGTCATATGATTTTACAATTTTTTTTACACAATTCTACACTTCTTAACTTCAAAACCCCAAGCTATTTATGTTACTGGCAAGCCCCCACCATCACAGGGGAAGTCAAGTAGGCCATTCACTTATTTTATGAGCAACTATACCCTGATTCTAAATGTGCTCTGACATTTGATTTGATTGTAATGTAGCTTTTACAAACACCCCCAGGTCAATGTTTCACGTTTAACATCAGTAGCGGTTGCCTCGTGTGACAAATTCAATAACCCTTTTGCATTTATTTCTTCCCCCTTCTTTTTTTATAGAATTTGTAATATTGACAAATAGGGGAGGGATTGTAACCTTTTGCATTCAATCAATATAACAAATATGCCGTGCTGATTTACTCACAATTTCCAGCCCTGCTTTTCATCAAAATGCTCTCAAAGATTAACCAACGCAGCAGTGTGATATGACATTTCTGTAGCTCATAACTCATATTTAATTAAGATGAAATGAAAAATAAATAATAATAACACTATTTCCCAATGTGGCATTTGTCTCATAGGTTGCAAAAGATCACTTTCAACAGCCTCTGTGCAGTTTCCATTCTCTAAGAAAAAGAACAGAGTCCATGTGCACTCAATAGCATGGCACCTCAATCATCTGGTCAGTAACAGCATTGGTTAAAAAAGCGGAGGAAGGAACAATCCCATTTTCAACATTCTCACCTAGAGCCTTCCTTCCTCTCCTCTCACAACAATCCCCCTTTCTCCATCCCTCTTTCTCTCTTTCTCTGTCTCTTTCTCTCGTTCTCTCTCTCTCTCTCTCTCTGCTCACCTATTCTTCTCAACCCCTCAAAGATATCCTTTCCCTCTCCTACTCTTCTCTCTTCTTCTCTTAAATTACCCACTAACACTTTTTTTTTTACTCTTCAAACCCCCCCCCCCCCCCCCCCCCCCCCCTCCCCTTCGCCCCATACTTCCACCTCTCTTTTTCCACAGCACTCCCACTCCACTCTCCCCTGCCTGCCTCAGGTCCATATCTGGTGGTCAACCGCGTGTATCTTGAAAGGCTGTGGTGGAGGGGGCACACACATATGGCTATGCCCACTGTCAGCTAAGCAGGCGATGGAGGGATAACAATATGGACACTCTCGCAAATAATGATTGCCTTCCCAAGTGTAACATTTGGTCCAACGAGCCTTTACACCCAAAAGCATTGTGACAAATGTAGTTGTTTTTAGATTCTGATAAACGTTGCAATGTTGATTTGTCATGCTTGTGTTCACTTTAACGTTACTGTCTCCCATTCCACAGAGCTGGACCTTATGTCTTCCACAAATCATAGAAAGGTTGTCCTTTATAAAATCTGAAATATACCCATTCCCCTTACTCCTTTCCTACAACTGTAAGCTAGTAAAAGGTGGGTGGATAGGGTGAAGCCTTCTTTTTTTAAGAGCAGATAATACATTTACCCCCAGAAACAGACTATTCAAATTATAAGATCAAAGCGGTAATGCTCATATAAACACAGAGCACACAACATCAAAGCAGTAGCATCCATGTACTTTAGCCCTGTTATCGCCGGGCGGGCTTTACCCGCTCTAAGTCTCTCTCTCTCTCTCTCTCTCTCTCTCTCTCTCTCTCTCTCTCTCTCTCTCTCTTCTTCCTCTGGCAAGATCTGACTGTGAGCCTCAGTCTGCTCTTTAGGAGAACAGAGCAAGGGAGGTTTAGTTATGTCAGAAACAATACTATCTAGCATGTGCGTACTAAAAGCAAATACAGTCTATATTCATAGTAAACAGTGTGTGCAAATAGTCAAACAACACTCTATTACCAACTGGGCTTTTTTGACAAATATTGAAAACATCAATAATTTGGCATGTGAAGTGTTTGACATTTTCATTGCGATAGCAAACTGATACCATGGTAAGTTGTCTTTTCACAAAACAAATAGAAGAGAACATGTTATCAGAACGTGTAGTCAACTGGTTGTCTGGGCTGCTACACTATTTGTTTAGCCCGCCATCATTTAAAAAAACGCGAGAAACATAGACAATCGAGGGTATTATCCATAATTAACTTACTTGAGCTCCCTCTCCTTCTCTTCACTTTGTCTGGTTATTTATCAATATATAATTAGGACCCACATCGAAGAAGGATCATCGGTGCATAAATTAATAAGGTTTCTAAGGGGCAGGCATAATCCAATGCAAAAAAAGGCTTAATAAGGCTAATGATACCAGAACTGTAGGAATGTTCTGAAAGACACTGTATTTACTAATCCGTCCAAATCTGAGCTATTGATTTAAGGCTTTTGCTGGCAAACCATTTCAAAAAGAAGGAAGACCAAAACGTTAAGCAGCTTAGTTTGCAGCTCCTCTTTTAATTTTTTTCTCGGTTTTGCTTACTATTTGGAAGGCGAATAAATTAGTTCAGAAGACAATAAAGCCCCACTGCTACTCTATCAGTCATGTTCCCCTTTCTCCTGAGTATCCGAAGCTTTTCGGATCACACTGATACTGTATAATCCCACTAAACAGCCCAGTGTCAGATAGCCAGCCAGCCAGCCAGCCAGCCCAAGAATGGTCTCTGACACAAGTAAACAAATAACTGAAACTGTAGAGGGGAACACACATTACCGTTTAACTCCATAAACTATGGAGCCATATCGTTATTTATGTCATAGCTGGAAGTAGAGAACAATGCCAAGTCAAAACGTTTACCTATATCACCTATCCTATCTCACTGCTTGGGTTGTTCAATTTACATTAATGGCTCTCGGAAACTAAAAATAGATTTCAATCAATTCCATTATCTTTCACCACAATGCTGCTGATAATGGCGTTTTGATTTATAAGATATATCGAGAAATATTGCTTACCCTCAAAGAGTGGTCTACAGGCCTATCTATCAATTCAACCTTCAAACCAAAGTATTATTGGATTTGTGTCCAATCAAGAAAGGTTTGGGCATGCCTTATTATTTCCCTGCCAGATGTCTAAATGTTGTGTCAGCCACACCACACTGTGCCAACCATGAGGCCAAGCCTCCCCTTATACCTCTGATCAACTTTATTTTCTTGCCCCATAAAATGAAAGAAGCTGGAAGCCAGCACCATAAATAAAAAAAATGCCTATAGGATGTTTTAACACGAGGCCATCTGAAAGAGAGGGGTGGGGGGGTGAGCGACAGTCATTTAAAACCTCATCTGGCTGCCCTGGCATGACGTTTCTCAGGAAGAGTAATAGTCAGGAAAACGCTGGCTGCCGCTAGAGGTATCACCCCGAACTAGGAAAAGCCTGTTATTGAGAGCAAAAAGACCATCCCCATTTGTCTTGTTGCAAAGAAGCAACACATATTTGCGGAATGCCTCTGCCTACCCCCGGTTTTACTTCACTTCCTCTCTACTTCTCTTGGCTCTCTTTCTCATCTTCACTGCGGAGATTCTCGGCCAGCTCGTGGTCAGTGTTGTCTAGAAATGGGGATGAGCACACCTGTGTGTGTGTGTGTGTGTGTGTGTGTGTGTGTGTGACAGAAAAGGTGATAACCGAATCGACAGCTGCCGCTGAGCACACTACTGGTTAAAATTGTTCGGCCCTAGAAGCTGTCAATCAAAGATACGCACAGGTACGTACAAGCATGCAGGCACATACACACAAAACACAGGCAAACACACACACACTTCCAGTCCATTGCTGTCCATGGTACTACATTTCTCAAGAGAGAGCTGATGAGTTGAAAGTGTGATTACCAGAGGTAGCATCTAGATTGAAAATTAGCCACATCTTTCCTTGTGTGATTCATATGTGTGATTGGCATGAAAAGTGCATTAAGTCTGTATGCTGAGTCTTTTGGCCAATTCACATAATGATAGTATTGATTTTTACTGACCGATGGTCGGCCAATAACTATATATTCTAATGTGGTGTCATCTGAGCCTGAATCAAGTTATTCAGTAGAACACATATAAATGAGCTTTTGACATAGTTCCAAGTCCAGCACAATACTGTGCATGGAATAATGTCAGAATGAAGTGTTTGATCACGGCAAAATGCCAGGACATCCGACCATACAGTAAAGATGATAGTGCTCCAAATAGAATAAAGCAAATTATGGAAGATGGCAGGTGTGTCCTTAACGTTTTCTTCAAAATCAGTTATAGTTTGAGGCTGGCATGTTTGCAATGTAAGGGATGAGTGTCCTAATAAGGAGTATCCTCTTTCAGCTCCTGTTTCAACATTCCTATTTGTTTAGACTGATACCATGGTGCAAATAGTAAACACATTAAAACCTTTACGAAATGTTTTTGTTTTTGCATTACAGTGAAGTGTAGGAGAAGGCAAACACACCTGCCCTGTTCGCCCACACACTAGCTGTATGTCAAAACTCTGCACCAGATTAGCCAACTCTTTTATTATCAAAAACAGGCGTGTAACAGATATCTAAGCTCTTGGACTCTGAGGCATTGTCTGGAGATCTCTGGTGGATCCCCAGGGGCAGAACTCATTTGGAAAATGATAATTTATGTCAGTTAAGCGTGATGGGACCTTGAAGGCGTTCGTACACTGCTTCTGTTCTAATGGGTTGCCCTCGTCCTTTTCCCTCCCTATCTTCTCTCATATGCAGATGAGGCCCATCAGGAGAGCCGTGCAGGGAATCAAGCAGCCCTGTACCCTTTTCAACTGGCTAATCAAGAGATCAAAAACAGCTGTATCTCAGGCAAGCCAAGCATCCTGTAAGCACTTGCCGTGCAAGCTGCAGATAAGGATATGACAGCAGCAGAAGCAGAATTATAGTGTCTGTCATTATCAATCACGTCACTCAAGACCCAATTAGGGATTTTTTCATTTCACCTACTGATGTAAAACCCAGTGCTAGTTTTGCGTTGTTCTTAGGTTGTGTGTCTGTCATTCACATATTGCTCGTTTCTAGTTTGTGGTTATCCTGCAAAGAGAGAGGTATATGTCGATCTTGAATATTCAAATCCACCCTCTGGTTCCGAACAATGCAATAATTATGGCGATTTGCAAGTGAAACGCAGAGAACTTCCGTGGACTGCTCCATCTTTCCGCCTTTCACACACATCCACTGTAACTTCCATCGAAGGGTTTATGAAGTTCACTGCCATTACATGATTGCAGGTGATTGACAGAAGGCGGTTGCTGCCATTACCACACATTGTGTTTGGGAATGAGTCACCGGTGTTGAACAATCAGAAGACAAAAGCGCTGTGATTCTAAGGGAGCATCTCGCTATGCATTGCAGCAAGTAATTAAGAAACACAACTAAACGCCAAACTTTGCTACGACTATTCTTTTAAAGGGGACATGAAGCATGTAGTACTCTATTCAAAAGCACATTCAGATAGTAATGTAACAGGGATTTTATACAAGTTCATGAAAATGATTCTATCGAGAGGGAAGAGGACTATTAAGAGGCTTTTGGTATGGTTATAAAATGTGAATATTATTAAAGAAATATTGTTTTTAGACATTACGTGACATTACATTTTCCCACCCGCAACGCTAGCTGGCCTCGCCACAAAACGTAACATTTTTGAAAGGGCGAACATTTACTTTACATGGTCAGATTACACAACTAAGACCACATGGAACGTATAAATGTGGATATGGGTCGTGCTAGATTACAATGATAACAACTGTTAGTGTAATTACAGTATAGCAACGTGAATGTATGTATGTACAGTGCATGCTCTCATTGACAGTAAGGGTGAACCACTGTAATCAGAGTGTAATGATTCTCTCCCACTCTAAGCTTGTTGTACAATGCTTTGTAAGCAAAGGTCTGTGGGTGACTCTTACTCCATTGTTCCGTGACAGATGTTAGCCCTCACATGCTATCCTGTCCCGCGTGCTGTTCCCACCACCAGTCAGTGTGGGAGTCAAAGTTTGGGTATGTTTAACGCTCCAAAGTCTGATGCATTTTAGTATTAGTCTACTGAAGGCCTTTATCTCCGTAATGTGTCATTCCTGACCTCTCCACTGTGTGTGTGGGCGGGAGCTCCGCTGTGATTGGTTGTGGTCTGCATTATGTTTGAGTGGCATCCTCTAATGAGAACCCTAGAGAGGTAACCTGACAGCTGTTTGTTTGCAGCTAATGAGAGACTGACGGAGGAGTGCAGATCACAGACTGGAACCCTCTGATAAAGTCTGTCTTCAGAATAGCTAGAAAGATGGAAAAATGATGTTTCCTCCAGAGAAAGATGTTCAGGGGCTCGCCTTTGTGACAAAACCCAGTGTTTGACTCACTGCTCCTGGGCTAGTCGTTATGCTCAGCGGTTATGCTCACTTGTGTCAGTAATGAGAAAGGCAGAAAGTTACTCTGGCATGGGATGGGAAATATTTAGTGTATTCCCAGTTGATGGATATCGATTTGTTGCCCGAGACAATGCATTATTAAGTCTCTGAACTAGTGAATTGATGCTTGCAAGGCTAATACTTTGTGTTACAGATGAACGTTAATATTATTATTATATAATATATTAAACTGCTTGCATAGACAATGCATGGACGTCATAATGTCATTGTTGAACTACAAGCAACCTTTGAAAAAAGAAAAAAAAAGACAAGATAGGCCAGACTGTTCAATAAACTGAGGGTTCCCCGTCTGAAGGTGGCGCCAAATGAGCAAATTGCGACCACGGTCTCCATCAAATAAGATTGCATTCCAAATTCGTCAAAAGTGAAAGCTACATTATGAAAATGAACAGATAAACTATATTTCAATGCAGCTTGTTGAGGCAGAAATCAAACTAACTTTATGTTGTTCCACATTTTGCCCAAAGATATCGCGTTATTGGCACACGTCCATAACAACGCCCGTTTAGGATTTCGAGTGTTTTGCCAAGATTGCTTACAATATTTAGCTTAAATTACTCTCAACCATCCCCGATTTTCATTGCCATGGAAGTAACTTAAATCTGGGTCTTGGAAGATCAATTAGGGCTCAGTACGGAGGCTGAGAAGTTGTGTGCTTTCAGAAGCACTGCTCCTTTGAGCCCCACCTCCTCCTACGCTCCAGTACCCGGAGTGGAGAGAAAACAAGTACGCTAGTCTAGAATTTCTTATCACTTGCTCACAGTGAATGCTTCAGTTGAAGTCTACTCCGAGTTACAGGGTGAGAAAAACGGGCATTTGCAACGCCAAAAATTCAATCGTTTAATGTGTTTTACATGACCAGCAAAACGCCTGAAAAACTTGGATCATAGGGATGCGCCAGATGAGCGCTTATCTTCCTACAGACGCAGTTGCGACAAGATATAGCCTAACGTTTGCGTGGCAAACAGGGCAACGAAGGAACCAACGGAGTAATATAAATATATGTTTTGTAGAGATATAGGTCTATTAACGACATTTTATTTCGAATGACATGTCCACATGTTGTCTTACTGTTAATCACGAGAATAACTTGGATGGATTTCTCGAATCTGAGGTAAAAGTTGATGGACTTTATGGATTTTCTCTCAGAAGAAGAAACTATATTATTCACACTGAGACAGAGGTTTGACGGGTAGACACCTGCCTCTGGGATAACTGGTGGGGACATTCTTAGTTCTACACCTAAACTGGAATTGTGGCCAGGACGACAGACCGAGATATCAAGCCATACAATCTTTCGCAAAGGTATGTCTATGCAAAAATAAGTTTCTGTTTTTAAATTGGATATGGCATAGCATGGAGTAGGCAATCGGATTGTTGTTAAATCGCTGGTCTCAGTGCCAACAGGGGTTTCTCAGACAGACTGTGCCATTATTTTACTCGTCTGTTGCTGCAATCCCAAGATTCCGCCAAATTATGTGTGCCACTTACTTACCATGGTGATGTTGATGGTTACAGCATATCAAAAAGCAATACACAATTCTTATTTATGTACGACTTCAAATCAAATGTATATGTCCTGATACACAGGTGCATGCGCTTCAATTGGACACTTGTTAGACCGTGGCTCGAAACTATCCCTCGCATTCCTCTATCTTAGATCTCTGCAGTGAGCGGCAAATATGCTGTATTTCAACCACGAAACCACCAAATTGCTGACCACTAACATTTAGGTTCTGTGTATCGCCTATATTTATCTTTGTCCAAAAACTTTGTTGATTCAGTAGTAGCATTTAGTTTCTGCGTTAGATAAGAGACATTTTTTTATAATCTTTGGCTCGTATTGCACAAATGGCTTATATGAGATCTATTGGAAGACTTCTGCTGATCGATTATGAAAAATGCAAAAAATACCTTCATAGAACCATTGATAAAGCTGTCTTTGCTATATAAATCAATATTCTATTTAGAATGCATTGTATATCTCTATATCTCTATCTCACTATCTATCTCCATCTCTCTCTCTCTCTCTCTCTCTCTCTCTCTCTCTCTCTCTCTCTCTCTCTCTCTCTCTCTCTCTCTCTCTCTCTCTCTATTTAGAATGCATTGTATATCTCTATATCTCTATCTCACTATCTATCTCCATCTCTCTCTCTCTCTCTCTCTCTCTCTCTCTCTCTCTCTATATATATATATATATATATATATATCTATATATATATATATATATATATATATATATATTTATTTATATATATATAATGGGGAGGGGGGGGGGGGGGCTGGCAAGGTAGCAACCTGTGTCGTTGCTCAGCCTACTGGTTGATTCTCAAATGTTCTTAATTTACGGTTGAGTTGAATTTGAGTTGCACGGCTTGAATTCCACTAATTAGCCAAATTATGTGTCTGTAGTTAGCCTTCCATGTGTAATGGGGCTTAGGGTGGGTTCATATTTAATAGTGAGTAATGCAGATGCCCAGTCATCTAGACTGTAGATCACTCAGGAGTGATTATTGGACATATCAGATTAAGCCTTTGTGGATTTTCTATCACAACTATCCCATACCAAAAAGTTTGACTTGTCTAAGCTTGTCAAGCTTTGAACCACATTTCTCCATGAAATAGAATCCCCAAATTTCCATGTACCAAGGCTAGAACAGGCAATCTACAGATTGCCAATTTCCCAATTTGATCTTGTGAGCCTCTCTATTGCTTGATGTCAACTTAAATTCTTATTACTCAAGGTATTTCTTTCCATGGAGCACAGATGCAATAAATTAATAAGATAAAAGGCAGTGCTTGCAAGCTCCTATGGTCTGTGGTTTGAGTCAAATGTTGGTAAAGCCATGAGCACTGAATCAACCAACAATGTGAAAGGGCTGAATCTCAACTCGGAACCTCCTGCTCTGTAGATGACCATGATCTGTCAGCCATGAGGCTGTGGAGCAGAGAGAAAAGGTCACAGTCACGCACACAACCGACATAGCCAGGATGCCTCGTAAAAGGCTGTTGATAAAAGCTGCTCACGGTGCAGAAGATAATGAAAATGGCTGACAAACGTTATCATAAGATCATTCTCACGTCCGTCATTTCTCACAGGGTGCCAAAGGTTGCATGTCCAGTGGCATTTTGATAAATGCAATTAAATGCAAGTAATAAATGTACCAGAATGTTTTTTTTTTCTGGTTTAAACAAAAAATATTGTTATATTTAATATACAAATACATTTGGCTTGATATTTGTTCTTCAAATTGATGTTTTCTGTATTTACTTCAATGGCAATCCAATTTCATGCAGATTATGTCGCTGGCTTGCATTGAATGTGGTAGTGATATTGACTTGTAAATGGGCATAAATTATTTGGCCTCGCAAAGGAGTTGTTCTCATTAGTGAATCTTATTAACTTTTTATTTGTCCAAATTGTTAATGTTGAACTACAGTTCCACTGAGTCAAAGGAAAGGATGCTGAAATAGCAACATCACATCACATGAAAAGTGGTGCATGAGTTTATCGCCATTCACGTATTGTTGGTAGTCTGAATTCATATTCTTTTGATGCGGAATAAACTTATAGCTGAAGTAGAGACTGCATAATGCTTAGAACCGGTTCATATAACCAATGATAGAGAGAGAGAGAGAGAGAGAGAGAGAGAGAGAGAGAGAGAGAGAGAGAGAGAGAGAGAGAGAGAGAGAGAGAGAGAGAGAGAGAGAGAGAGAGAGAGAGAGAGAGAGAGAGAGAGAGAGAGAGAGAGAGAGAGAGAGAGAGAGAGAGAGAGAGAGAGAGAGAGAGAGAGAGAGAGAGAGAGAGAGAGAGAGAGAGAGAGAGAGAGAGAGAGAGAGAGAGAGAGAGAAATTACTACCTGGTCAGGAGAGGCCGCTTTAAAGCGGATATTGTCATAATTCATCTCCTGATCACATCTAATGAGCATTTAGAGAGTCTCTTATCTCAAGGACAGTGTGGCTGGCTGGTGCTTTATTAAGAAGATACTTAAGTACTGGAGGAACCTCTGGGATCGATTGGTCTGCTAAATACAAACTCCTTATGAGTTTACTTTATATGTAACTAGCCAGTTGAGTGGGTGGTGCTAATCATCTGCTCACTCATGTTTAGTTTAGGAGGTTTACCTGGGTCACACTTGATGGGCTTTGTGCTCATTTCAGACTGAGCTGTTTATATACGAACAGAGCTTTAACTTTCTAGAGTTGTAATTGTTAAGAATACATATTGATAGCATTTCCCCCCAGCTATAAGTACACTTGAGAGAGTGTTGTTTGGGAACACCGAAACAATTGTTTCAAATATAAAAAAAAAGAATGGCTGGGTGCAGAATGATTGATAGTTTAAATAGTATTACAATGTATATAAATGGTTTAATATGACAACATTGTAATTATTTTGGATCGTAGTCATAGTTTTTTTTTATTCATAAATAGGTTAGGCCTTCATACTTTTGTTTAACGGTTAATCAGCTGTCATTTTTAGCGAGTGTATCGCATACAAATCAGTAATTACCATTGCATGGCTTTACATTTGTATTCCAAGCATAATAATTCGACAAACAAACAATGCTCTTCACAGGTGTTAAAAAAGAATCAACAAAAATGTGTTGAGAAAAAAAAGTACAAAATGTACGAATTGGACTCTTAAAAACTGGTCTCCTCTCTTTGCATTTCCTTAAATAGTCCCATATAGTCCCTGCAAAGTCCTATATTCTTTTATTTGTGCTAATACATGGGCTTGAGGGCTTGATGGCTTGAAAACTGGGTTTAACGCTGCTCTCTGATCATGCCTTTCCCTTGCACACTATCATTCAAGCCCCATGTATTAGAGCCTGCCCTGCAAATGTAAAAGGGGACACATCAATAACTAAGCAATTAGTACATCAATGCAATACCGATCCAAGCTCATACAGAGGAATAGTGCGTCTAACTGGATTTCTGGTAGTGCTAGCGTTTTGCTTCTTATCCGTACTCATATTTGCTATGACACATTGTCTCACAGAAATGGTACAGGGGCGCAGACCAGGGAGGATTCGGGCTCCAAATTGGTCTCCAAATGTACGCTTGCTTTAGTAAAACAACCTCTGCACCACACACAAACAAACAGTCACACTCGGACTGGCCAACCCGACACACACACAAGAAACCAACGTTACAAAGAAGTTAGACTGACAGTCCATAGTTGCCTCCTTCCAGTTCCAAACTCCAACATAGTTGATAATTCAAATCAAATCGTTTACGGGTGGTGGAGAACAAAATTCCGACTTGGTCTGGCTTGAGCAATTTGGATCAGAGAAGATCCAGAGTAGCGACGAGTCATTAACGGGAAGGGGGAAAACGTGGGAAATCAAACATGAGCCTAACAGCGCGTGTATGCATGAGCCCTGGAACAGTCAAGCAGAGGATGGAGTTCTCGTCATGCCACAGGAAAGCTGCACTGTATGCAATGATAAGGGGCTGGAAACCCTCCAGATGTTCCATGTTCCACTTGGAGGGAGCGTGCTCGAGTGGTCTTGGGAGAGAGACACTGCTTGCTGGAGTTTTGGGATGTTAGACACATACTCGCTGAGTATCCCTGATCACGGAAAAGAAAACGAATATGAAATTGGGCCTGTCCTCAAGATTACACACCTTTGTTAAAAAAGAAAAAGGGCACATTTCTGATTTCCTGATTTAGATTTCTAAAAACTCGGCAAGGTTCTTCTCTCGTTGAATGATGTCTGAAAGGCATTACCGCAATATTAATGTTTGGATGGATGTGTCGAGTCGTATGAGATTGTGTGTTAGACCTTCATTACATTATCCTAGCTGGCACAATGCAGACGGGTCTTCACATTTGTCTTCTATGGGATCTCTGTCTGGAGATCGATTCAATACAATAGAGACATTCATTAAGGCTCAGTGAGATTCTGCTATCCTTTTTTAATATTCTCAATATTGCAATCTCTGTCAATGAATAGAAAATAGTTTCAAGCTGCTACTGGAGCTTTGACATCAGTCGGGTATAGTCTATTTAATGAATGTTGTATAAAAGAAAAGAAAAAACACAACCCATTATTTTTACTGCAATAGAATTTCAGATTTTTCTTATGGTTATGTGCATGTATTTTAGACCCACTGCACATTTATACAGATCTTATTCACAAGCAAAAGTTTGTATAGCAAAATTGGCCGATCGAACAAATATGAAATAAATAGGTTTGAAAACGATTCAAAAGTTTCGCAGTAATAAGCTATTTCCAGGCTTTTCCCAGCAACAAGATTAAGAGTATCTTCTTTCCTTTTTTTTCCCTATGGAACGATACAAGTTTCACAAATTGGTGTTTCTCCTTTTCTCTTCTTTCAGGCAAACCGTTTGATGACCTAATGGAACGGCACTTGGGCACAGCGCTGTTGTGGCTTTTAGTGATGCACTGTGGGCTCGTGAAGGGTGGCATCCTCTACCGAGTCCAGGAGGAGCAGCCCCCCAGCACCCTGATTGGCAGCTTGGCAGCAGACCAAGGCCTGCCTGACTCGGGACACCTCTACAAGCTGGAGGTGGGGGCCCCTTACCTCCGTGTCGACGGCAAGACGGGAGACATTTTCACCACAGAGATCCCCATCGATAGGGAGACCCTCAGGGACTGTCGGAGCCTGGTCAGGGGCAAACCTTGTTTCCTGGAGTTTGAGGTGTCCGTCACGGACCTCATCCAGAACCAGAGCCCGCGGCTCATCGAAGGGCGCATCGAGGTCCAGGACATCAACGACAACACGCCTCAGTTCCCCTCGGCGGTGCTCACCATCTCCGTTCCCGAGAACACTCACATGGGCGCGCTCTTCTCCATCCCCCTGGCGACTGACAGGGACTCCGAGAGAAATGGAGTGGCCGACTACGCTTTGACCGCCGGGCCCGACGCGGCCACTCTGTTCGGCCTGCAGGTGGCCGAGGACAGAGGGGAGAAACTGCCCCAGCTAATAGTGCTGGGCAGCCTGGACCGAGAGCTGAAGGACTCCTACGACCTGACTATCAAAGCGGTGGACGGGGGGAACCCCCAGCGCTACAGCAGTGCCTTGCTAAGAGTTGTGGTGGCCGACGCCAATGACAACGCGCCTAAGTTTGAGAAGTCCGTCTACGAGGCTAAGGTGTCAGAAAACAGTCCCGTGGGGCACTCTGTACTGCAGGTAGGAACCGGTTTCCGTTGCTCAAAACGACTGCCAAAGTATCTGTTACCAGTGCGCTTTATGTTTGCAGTTTATTTACACTACATGTGTTTCAGGCCAACTGACAATATTGCCATTAGGGACTTGAACCATGATCCAATCATAATGTGACTCTCATTGCTTGGTGCACTGTATGTCATATTGAGCAGCTGCCAAACATAGCAAGACTAAGCCAATTATTGAGTGCACATCGGTTACATACTGAATTTGATTGTGTTTTCAGTACCAAATTTAATAAAACCTTGCTTCTTATCCATGAAGCCCATTTTAGAATTTGTTTTCCATTTGGAAGAGATTGTTTTCCAATTGGAAGAGATTTGTTCTAATTTAAACATTTAAGATCTCCTTTAGATATGGAACTCTCATGAAAGGCCCCAGACTAAAGCTCTTTACACTAATCCCTCAAATAGATTGCTGTGAATTAATTAGCTCTTATTTGTGTACTGTAATAAAACAGAAACTGCCATGGAAGCAAAATCTTATAAGTATTTGTGTGGCACATTGGTGTAATGACAAATCAAAATGACAAAAATGTCTTCCTCCCTCTGTTTCTTCTTTGTCTTCTTCTTTACCTAATACCATACAACTTTATTCATTTGAACTTCCCTGATATTACATGCCATTTAACTACTGTAATACACAGTGCAATTTTCAGTAATATACTAAAATTCAAAAAAATTATAATAACAAAACAACAGAAAATAATTAAAAACTCATATTCAATCAATCCAGTCCAGTGCTTTATCATCAACTAACAAATAAAAGCTATATAGAGATTTATTGAAGTAACAGGTTTTTCAAATACATTTAAAAGCAACAGAATGTACCCATTGACATTCCTATCCAAATGTATTCTACTTCAGTTTGTAGAAATTAAACGTTTCCACAGTGAAATACTTTTTTTTAAGAAGAAGAAGATACACCTACAATTTTAAAAACACTAAAGGCTATCCATTCTTTATGATTGCAGGTCAAAGCCAATGACTCAGACATGGGCTCTAATGGAGAGATTGAGTACACGTTCCACCAGGCTTTGGAGCCAGTGCCCAGGCTTCTCCGAATTGACCGGTCCACAGGTGTCATATATGTCAAAGGCTCGCTGGATCGAGAGGAAATTGACAGCCTCTCTTTCTACGTAATAGCAAAAGATAAAGGCCCCCAGCCCAAAAGCTCAAAGGCATTTGTGACCATCGAGGTGACGGACCAGAATGACAATGCCCCTGCTGTGGAGATCCGCGGCATTGGCCTTGTAACTCACAGTGAAGGCGTGGCCAACATATCAGAGGACATGCCCGTGGGGACTGCCGTGGCTTTGGTGCAAGTGTCCGACAGGGACGAGGGTGAGAACGCAGTGGTCACGTGCGTCGTGGCCGGGGACGTGCCCTTTCAGCTGAAGCCCGCCAGCGACTCCTCCAGTGACAATAAGAGGAAGTACTTCCTTCAGACGACCACGCCCCTGGATTTCGAAAGAGTGAGAGATTACAGAGTTGAGATCGTGGCCGTGGACTCGGGCAACCCGGCGCTGTCCAGCACCAATTCTTTAAAGGTGCAGGTGACCGACGTCAACGACAACTCGCCAGTCTTCTCGCCGACCCTGTTTGAGGTGGACTTCCCCGAGGAGAACCAGCCGGGTGAAAAGGTGCTGGACGTGATCGCCTCAGACGCCGACAGCGGCACCAACGCCGATCTACTCTACAGCATTGTGGCGGACTCGTCCACCAAAGGCCTCTTTGAGATTGACCCCAACTCCGGGGAGGTTCGAGCACGGAGCCCTCTGGACAGAGAGCACAAGGAACGCTACGAGTTTCGGGTCATGGCAGCCGACAAGGGCTCTCCAAGTCACAAGGGCACGGCAACCGTCGTAATAACCGTTCTCGATCGCAACGACAATGACCCCAAGTTCATGCTGAGTGGCTACAGCTTTTCCGTCCTGGAGAACATGCCGCCGCTTAGTCCCGTGGGCATGGTGACGGTCTTGGATGCGGATGAAGGGGGGAATGCCCAGGTGCACCTCTCTGTCGAGCCCGATGGAGGGAAGTTCGTGGTACAAAACGGAACGGGAACCATCCTCTCCAGCCTGTCCTTTGACCGGGAGAAAGAAAGTAGCTACACATTCCGTCTCAAGGCAGTGGACGGAGGAGAGCCACCCAGATCGTCCTATGTGGGAGTTACCATCAACGTCCTGGATGAAAACGACAACGACCCCGTGGTGACCAAACCCTCCAACTCCTCGTTCCGGAGGCTGTCGCCGCTGGCCGCCCCCGACAGTCGCGTTGAGCTGGTCGAGGCTGAGGACCTGGACACCGGGCCCAATGCCGAGTTAGTGTTCAGCATCGCCGGGGGCAACCCCTACCAGCTCTTCCACATCTCGTCTGACGGGGAGATCACGCTGGCCAAGGAGTTGACTCGGAAACACGGGGGCCTTCATCGCCTGGTGGTTCGAGTGAGCGACCGGGGCAAGCCGGCGCGCCACGCCACCGCCCTGGTGCACATCTACGTCAACGAGACCATCGGCAACGTGAGCCTGGTGGAGGCCCTGGTGGGCCACAGCCTCTACACCCCGCTGGACACCGACATCGCCGGGGACCCCGACAGTGGCCTGGCGGCTCAGCGCAGCAACATCCTCTACGGCAGCCTCGCCGGGGTAGCGGGCGTGGTCATGGTCATCCTGGCGGTGGTGTTCATCCGACACCGCGTCCAAAAGGAAACCAAAAGCGGCTACCAGGCTGGCAAAAAGGAGTCCAAGGACCTTTACGCACCGAAGCAAGGACCCAAGAACGGCAAAGGTAAGCGAGGCCGGAAGGGGAGGGCCCCAAAGTCTCCCAAGCCCCTTGGTGAGGACGAGGAGGTCAGCCTTCAGAAAACACTCAAGTTTATCGACGGGGTCAACGACAGCCCTAGGATCCACCTGCCCCTGACCTACCCACCAGGGAGCCCCGACTTGGGCCGACACTACCGCTCCAACTCCCCCCTGCCTTCCATCCAGCTCCAGGCCCAGTCTCCCTCGGCCTCCCAGAAACACCAGGCGGTGCAGGACCTCCCCGCAGCTAATACCTTTGTCGGAACCGGAGGGGATGACAACTCAACCGGCTCTGACCAGTACTCGGATTATAGCTACAAGGCCAACCAGCCAAAGTATAACAACAAACAGGTAAGCAGCAAAAGTTTTAATGGCTGAGTAGTTTATTTTGTTCTGTGTGAGAGTGGTGGGTGGATGCTGTGTCGTTAAATTACTAGCTGTGGGGTTTTGTTGTCTATGGATATAGGCCATTAGGTTTGAGAATAACAAAAGAACATTTTTCATACAACAGTGAGCTTTTTGGCTCGCCTGACTTTTCTGTGCAAAGAATTCAACCCACACAGTTAGTAATAATGCAAAGGGAGCAAAAAAAAAAAGATCCAGTCATTACAAACATCAACTCAAGGGTAAAAAGACCACATGAGCATGGATGTCTAGGTTGTGGTTGCCTCCGGAGGAGTGAATCAGCCTTTCCACCCTCTGCCTCCCTGGGGATCATTAAGCCAAGCAGCCAGCGCAGGAGGTGGGGAGCGTGAGCCGGGCGAAAGGGGTGGTGATTTGGGGGGGGGGGGGTTGTCTCCATGTCTAAGTGACTTACTTTGTCCTCTTCCGTCTGACCTCCAGTGCTCTGGTCTCCTCAGGTCAGCGGCCCCTTATCTCGGAGCCGCACTCTGCCCCGGATGGGTGCCGCTGCTGCTGTTGCCACGGCAACCGAAATATGAATAGGCCAAGAGAAGATTAAGAATACAGCGGGGAGGGAAGAAAATAGACAATTAAAGGACAAAACATGCAAGTGAAGGTGTTTGTGGACCTCTGTGTTGTCTAGTGAATGGTCTAGGGGTTTTGTGTGTGTTTTGCGCTGGCCTACGTGTGTGTCGTTGTGCGTGCGGCTGTGGGTGTGTGTGTCCGTGAGAGAGTCTGTGAGGACCTAACACATGCAATCTAATACGATATGCCTTTGTGTCTTGGAGAAAACCTTCTTCTTCGAGCAAACGAGACGGTGGGTTGTGAACGTATGGGCGTGTGCGTGACACACTTTGAGACCGTTTGCTTTCCACAGCCAGCCAGTCACTCAGCAGCAGTTGGCTGGTGGGTGATTCCAACAGATGCTGGATGACAGCTTGGGCATTCCGAAGCCCCTGTGGGCAAAGTCAGTGGAGAGACCAGTCACCCACAGTCGCCACTGTCTCACTGATGGACAGCATATGGGACCAAAGTGACAACGGAACTGCTAGCCTCAAGTGCGTTTGCATCTGTGCGTAGTTTGTGTGTTATTCAAGCCTCTGAGCAGACAAAGCTGTCATGGGTTTGTCTGGGAGAAAAAACATTCAACATTCCAATATATGTTGATTGCTTACCTGCAACGACTGATTTGGGGTTCTCTACCCGCTTGTGTCAAGTATTTGAAATGTTTCGTGTGGTTTTTTTCCCCTTTCTTTTTCGCAGGCTGATTGACACACAATGCAAAGACACAGCCAGATGCTGAAACTCATCTATGACACACCTCAGCAGATGTTACTTCATGTATAGCAGCCTGCACTCACATCAGGAAGAACAGATTGACCAAAATAAATAATAAAAACCTCCGCCTAGCCGAGTGACAGATGCGGATTGGAGAGCTTACTCTACTCATGCGTGCTGCTCTCGACAATGACTCGTACTTACGGGGAGGGATATGCTCTGGTGTCTTTGATAGGGTGGAGCTTCCGGTCGGTTCTTGGCAGGATGACCCGGGGGAAGGCAGACGTACTCTTAGTGCCATTTTCTCTGCCGCGCATCCAGCCCTAATTAAAAGGAACTCGTCCTGTCCATGGTGATCAAGCCGTCTGGTCGGACAAACGGTCGCCGCGCTATGCAAACTGACACTTGTACGACGTGTCTGAATGCGCTTGCGTGCGTGCGTGCACGTGTGTGTGTGTGTAGAGCTGTCCTCTGAGCCTTTCTCTTTCTCTGGATGAACTCTGGATGACCGTGCGCATGCAGCCATGTACCCACTGTTTTACGGACTCAGTGAAATCCTTCATTCTAAGGGAAGCCTTACACTGTTGAGTTCAGGGCTATGTACAGGTTCTCCAAATGTGTAATGGTTGCCCGGGCAACAAGTCGCAACCGTTCAGCCCTGCCCGACGATAATTAGCCCGGTCGGGCCAAAGATCTGACACCTTTTTTTTTTTTTACTCCCCACATTGCGTTTTAATGATGTGTCCCTTCCTCTTTAGAAAGAAAAACACGCAGGAAGACATATTAGTGCAGACGGAGAGTAGGAGATCAAGGGAGAGGGCCCATCCTGGTTCATTTTCAAGTGGGCGTGATGAGCGCTTGGGAAGCTGTAAATCTCTGCTTAGAATTAAATCCACACAATTAAAACGCCTTATTAGCTAGAGATAGCCCAATATGGTCCCCCCCTGTGGGCTTCTTTCTCCATCTCCATCTGTGAGCATCTTCTCCAGCCAACCTGAAGGATTCCAACTGTGGATAGGGGAAAGAACAGTCAGGGCTGTTGCCTTAATTAACCCCTACTCCAGTGTGAAACTGGGCGGACACACTGCACAAACTTTAGGCCTCCCTTTGAGCTGGGATTAGCCCAATTTGGATTCTGCTATCTGAGCCGTGCAGAGGTGCGTTTTGTGTGGCAAGGCCAGCGGTAAAGAAAATATCCTTTTCATCTCAGCAGATGTTATTTCGATGTTATTTAACCTATAGCGCTCTTGTCTCTGACGTTCGAGTCCAGCCCAGACCAGTGAAATGCGGAGATCAGAGCATGATTGCCATTACCAGGATCACACATGAAGGGGCAAGCAAAGGCTGCAGTTGACTGGAGGGCATCCTATCTCGCTAACCATCTGATTGAATTTCATTTCAACACTATCGCACCCCGGCAGACAGACCGGGGCAGACGGACACTCAAACTTGCATACATGGACGGTCACTTACACACGCAGACACACACACACACACGTCAAAACACAAATCACTCCACCACACACAGACAAGCAGAGCAAAGCATTCTCTGCTACCTTTTAAAGAAGCCACCGCTCACAATGGACCATTATCATATTTCTTTGCTATCCCGCAAACACTTGAAAGGCACAAAGACCCAGCTCTCCCCTCAGGACAAAACACAGAGCAATTACGACCAAATATTTTGTGAGCAGATAGAACAGACCGATTTCCCAACGAGGGGAATTGACCAGGTAATGAGTAATTCCACTGCACCTGGAGCTATGAAGGCCTCCCGTTGGGGTGATCAAGTGGGCGCAGTCAGGGCAAAAAAAAGATGCCGGCGAGTCAAACGACTTCAATTAAAGGGACTCGCCCCTAATGAAGGAACAGCTCCATTAGCCCAGGCACCCGGATTGATCCTGTTGACGCTCACGGCATTCCGCCACGGGGGGATTTGTGCTGACCACCTGAAATGGTTCACACTTTATCGGGACCCGGTATGGCGGAAGCCCGGGTGGGCTGCTTCGGGGTGGGACTCGCCTGGGCCGTGGGCCTTTGGAGTGCAGGCGGGATGAAGGGTTGAAGCGGCAGGGAGGGGAGAGTGAAATGCCGGTGCCGGTGCTCGGCTGCTGCGGTGAAGTGGGCAATTTTCGAGCTAACATTCCCCTGATTACCTGTTAAGAGAGATTACAGCTGGAGACCAAGCAAGGCACCGGGGGCACATTCTACTCCAGTCAGCCCTGCCAGGAGTCTGCAAGAAGGGTTGCCATAGTTACTGATGCATTGCACCCATATAGATAGTGTGTGTGTGTATATATATATATATATATATATATATTGTATAAAAAATGATGACGATAATGATCTACGGTATCTTTTAGCAACGGGGCACTCCTATTACATGATTTGAAAGATAGTGTGGGAGGACGTTGTGTTCTCCACATTGCTCATGGCTAAACCTATTGCCTCTCTCTTAACCTCAATCATAGCCCTTGTTGATTTGATCAGCTCACCCTGAAATGCTGAATCCGGTTGATTCAGACTGTAAATAATGACGGGACCATGTTCGAAAGCAGCCCTTGCCCAGGGTGTATCTAAGCTGATGAAACAGCTTAAGCCTTTGGTTTTCTATGTTTCGGTTCTCATTTCTCGGGCCGTCCACAGCTGCTTTTCCGCCTGCTGCCAATGGTCAGTATCCCCCTTTTATGTAGAAAATAAAAAAAAGAATAATAAATAAATCTACGGAAAATAAAAACGGGAAGCTCCTTTAGGTAAAGCTGTTTGGAGGCTCAGCTCCCTGATGGCGTTGCCTTTAGCTGCGATATTTTATCACCACGCATCCCAGCCTCCTTACCTTCTGCCAGGCAGATTAGTGCTTTTATCAATAAGCAGCTTAGCGCCAAAGCGTCCCTCAATAATGTGCCACGGTATTTTTCCTCTTCTGCTGCTTTAACTCCTAACCCCGCCCCCCCCCCCCCCCTCTCTCTCTCTCTCTCTCTTTCACCCTCAAAGACTTTCTTTAACCGAACGTGCACTGTAGCTTATCTTGAAATTTGATTTGCCCATTTGCAACGAGGACAATGCTAATTATCAGAACTTAGAGCTGTGTTCTTTGGCCCACATTATATTGATTTTGTCTGGGACACCATCTTTAACATTCCCTTTATGGTTAAGGGGAGAAAAAAAAAAGATTCACTCTGATTAGCTAGTCTCTAACCAATCATTTAAATGGTGTTTGCCAATGGAGATTTATAGGACCTTCACCATGTTTTAAAATTGCAGCGGTGACTCTTCCCTAGCGCGCAGAGCGAGGGAAAGGGAAGGAAAAGTGAGAGTGAGTGGGTGTGTGTTGTTTCGAGGTTAAGATTAGGAACGCAGACAGAGCCCAGGAGAGCCCGAGACCAATATTCCCCATCAGACGTATAACCCCATTAGAGCTCCTTCAGCAATGCACCATCGTATCCATTAAGATCGGTCAGCAATTGATCGAGGGCCACAGACACCTTTAAGGCCAGTCAGCCACAAACGTATAGAGTTACAGTTCGTATCCTGCCTATTTGTTTATCCATTTATTGAATTGCATATCCAGACATCGGGTGCAGCGTAAAAATAATGGCAGCCTAGAGCCAGATGTTACGCCAGTAATTCATATCTGCAGAATTAGTGCATCGAGGTAGAGGATAATATTTGTAATCAGTAGGCAGTAATTTTTATGACATTTTAGCCCTGCTTATCTACCAACGCATGTGATGGGGTGTGAGAATTATCTAAACACTACATTGGTCTGTATGACAAAAAATAAACACATCTCCTTTAACTTAGACCCTACAACCTCACCTGACAGCCCTAAAGATGGGAGAGATTAATGGTAAGGATCCATTCATCAAAGTTTTTCTAAGAATTTTGAACTGAATTTAACTGAATCAGACACTGGGAGCAAGAGATTACAAGATAGAAAAAATGGATTGAGAAACTAGCCCAATATATTCCACTTACGAAAGTGTACAAGAAGTTAGCAAACTGGCAATATTTCGGTGGTGGTCGTTTAGAACTGCGCTTGTTACGTATGAGACTTCAAAATTGCCATGTAAATTGAGGCAATTATGGTCATTATTGAATAGGTCTATATATAACTTCAACAGTATCTCTTATGGTGTGTTCATACATGGAGTCTATCAAGACTCTCCAAGAAAAATCTTTCAGTGCGCAATGTTGAATGTGTACTAATTTATTATTTATGCACTGGTGTTTGCATACAGTTCTACCAACTATAACACCAGCATTATCTTTGCACATTTATCAAAACTGTAACAGAATGTCAGATTACCATGGGGGGGAGGAAAATCTCCTGCCATGAATGATAGATGATGTTGTAAATAGAACCATAGAATTATGTTGTAACCAGATTCTTTTCTGAAATGCCTCCTGATTGTGAGAGTTCTTGTGTCTTTTCTTAACCTCCCGAACATCAAGTCTTGTTTCTAAGGAACCGGGGCATGCAGCTGTGCGCGTTCTGCACACCACCATCTCATGTGATTAGAGCACTGACTAATTATGTTTGATGAGTTTGACCCAAATCTTTGGGAGGCAGACACGGTTTGGGCAGTGAGTGATAATTTCTTAATCCAAACTAAAGTAACAGCTCATTCACTGACTTGGCCATACATGATTGTTTCCTGCTATATTGGCGTGGGTGATAATCCACTTTTCACAATCCCCCCAAAAGCTTCCCCCCCAAAAAAGAGAGAAAGTTCTGAAATAAATTATTGCATAATTCCATTTCCCCTGCTGACCAGTGTTGGCTGACATGAGAAGTGATCATTATTTTCACTCTGTTTCTTTGCCCTACTGGGGACGGAGGATATTAGAATATTTCATGAATATTGAACCCCGGGTGGCTCCTGGGCTCTGCAAAAAGATGTTCACTGCTGTTTTATGTTGGCACTGTAGAAGAACATGGCATAATTGCATAAATCTCTGAAATGGCATGAAAGAGCAAGAGCTCAGCATAGAGGACAATGGGAATTGTCCTCATGGCTCGCTCTGTATCACAGCCCTGCGTCGCTTTGTTGAACTCAATATGTTCCAGCGCGACAGATGAAAAGAGTTCTTGGAATAGCAAAAGACAAAAAAAAACTTGAAATCGTTGTTTTAATGGCCTATGTGACCAGGCTTTCAAAAGTGTTTCTTTGAATATGGGGCAACTTTACTGGGCTGGCTGAATGGAGCTGCAAGGCACGTTAATGGACTTCAATTTCTTCAGGTTTACGATGCATTGAGTTTGGTGCTGGATGGAGCTCCTGGTTTAGCCTGCGGTGGAAACAATCCGTTTCTGCAGTAGCCAGGTTTAGAGTGGTGCAGCTACCTTATAGCGAGTGCTCTAGAAACAGATGTTGATGACTCCTCAGTGGGTAGTGATTAGCCATCTCAGTGTTATATGGTTCAGTTAGCACTTTTAAGTCTTCAATAAGCCCTAGGCACATAATAGCCTGGAATCGTTATAAAGTAAACTCTTTAGCTAAAGAATAAACGAAACCAAAATAAATAAATAATAGTAGGAAATAAGTGGACTACCACTGCATTAGTTTTGATGCTTGTAAAAATAAACATGTGGGCTATGGCCCTTTAACCTATTTTCTGAAAGATGCCGGACACTAGCAAGGGTGTAGTGCAGTGGTGCTAAATAAAAGGCATCCATGCTGTATCAAAAGTCTAGGTGCACTGCAACAGTATAGCCTAGTGTTTGACGAAAATTAGTGCTCATACTATCATCAGGGCATAGAAGTAGTGAATGCAAATAAGAGATAGTTTCGACCAAGTATTAGAAACCCAAGCATGTTTACAGGCCACCTAGCTATCAATGCTGACTCCTTTTACTTGAGCTGGCACAAATGCTCATCTTTTAGGTTGGCTTTGTGACAGTCATTTAAAACACCACCAGTTGGAAGCCCATATTTGAAGTTAGTGCCAGTGCATACAACACTTTGGAGGAGGGGGGGGGGGGGGGGGGGGGGGGGGGGGGGGTTGTCAGGCAAATATTGATACTACCAACGAGTATTAACTACTAGTTTAAATAGTATATTGCCCACTCCACGGTGTATTATTTAGCGTGTGTTGAACTGGTATCTATGGTCTCTGACCTCTAGCTATGTGTATACGCATAGCATAGCGTTGGGCTAGTGAAATATGTGGCTAATAGAGTGAGAGATAAAATGTAGGTGAGAAAGAAGTGGACAAAACACTAGCAATAATTATCTGTCCAAAAGCACTTGTCTGGATGATGAAATCCAATTAAAGTGTTTTAAAACAAGCGAGAAAATTGGATAAATACTGTGTGAGGAGATGAGTAGATAGGCTGTTCTAGGGGAATAGGAGAAGGGTAATTGGAGGGGTAATTTGCCAGTTTCTCTCTCTCTGCAATTTGAGCCGCACCT
Source organism: Aplochiton taeniatus (assembly GCA_017639675.1). NCBI lineage: Eukaryota > Metazoa > Chordata > Actinopteri > Galaxiiformes > Galaxiidae > Aplochiton > Aplochiton taeniatus. The sequence continues at coordinate 16,024,023 of CM030177.1, forward strand.
AATCTTTTTTTTCCCCCCCGAATACCATGTCAATAAAGTGCTAATAATAGAGTGCTGACAAAATCCACAATCAAAGCAAGTGTCCTTTTTCAAATGATTGCAAACTGTTATTAATAATAAAAAATTGTGAAATTCTGTTACAGATAACCTTTTAATACGTTTGAGATATCACACAGCTTTACATGATTACACTGTACAAAGCAGATTAATCAAGTTTATTTTACGCAACTCTAAATGATAGACTACAGCGTCACCGGTTGGTAATTGAACTCGCAAACCCCGGGTACTTAGTATGGTTACCTCCACACCTCACCACCTTAGCTGAACGATCCCCCCCCCCCCCCTCCACTGCTTAGAAAGAGCGATTTTCACGGAGGAAGCAGCATTACACCATCCATTACATAGAGGTGGTCGCAGTGGACACACCGCCAATAAATGAGTTTGTCCAATTCTGCCTGCGATGCATCCAGGAGTGCTACATCAGCTTCCTCTCTGCTCCTGGACAGGAGATACATATGGGTTGGGGGAGATAGAGGAGGGGCAAGGATTCACTGGGGCCAAATACTAAGGCCTATCTTGCTTTAGAATAATGCTCATGCCCCGACCAAATTCCTTCTTGCCTCTAATACTCCTCAATATATACGGGTATGTTTTTAGAGTTCAAGAAATATTACTACCAACATCATACTTGACAACACAGGAATTGCAGTTATACTTAGACTCTGACCGCAACAGCAGGCTAAATAGAGAGAGGGGGGAATTAGCAGGCCACAGATTAACTAGGGCATACAAAGTGCCCCGATTCAGTATAGCTATGCAGGCAGGCAAAACTGTGTATGTGTGTGTGTGTGTGTGTGTGTGCTGGTCAGTGTGCTCTGTTGTAACTTATAAGAACACGTTCTCATCTCCTGTTATGGAGGGTGATTGGGTGGCTGAAGGATGGGGGTGGGGTGTGTGGGTGGCTGGAGGATGGGAGGTGGGGTGTGTGGGTGGCTGAAGGATGGGCGGATGCGGAGGGGGGGTTCTGGTCCAGAGTCCGTCCCCCCGCTGTTATGAAGGAGAAGCAAACCGATCTGACAGTGACAAATGAACCATCTCCTCTTTCTCTCTCTCTCTCTCTCTCTCTCTCTCTCTCTCTCTCTCTCTCACTGCTGAACTACCAGCCTCCTCCCTCTCAAACTTCTCTTTTTACTCCGCCTTGACCTCTCTTTCCCTGTCCCTTCATTTTCCTCTCCTCCACCCCCATCTCTTGTATTCTTACCATACCATTCTTTTCTCCTGCCTCTCACTACCATCCTTCCTATTTTCAATGTTTTCGTTCCGCCCTTGCCCTCTCTCTCCTTCTCTCTCCTCCTCTCTCTCTATCTCTCTCTCTCTCTTGCGTCTTGTTCTCCCCCCCCCCCCCCCCCCCCCCCCCCCCCCGCCCGTTGTCTTCTCTTCCAACATAGAGGAACAAAAAGAAGGCTCTGAGTAATGTTGTCTAGGCAGCATTGATTTCCGGCCCTGACAATAAGCTCTGCATGTTCCGCCTAATATCACTGAAGTCACCGCGGCCTTCCAAATGGTATCAATAGCCTTGAACGTATCCGAGCAAGAAAAACGTAAAAACATTTTTTTTTTTACAGCTTTCCAATAGCGTGGGTCACAGCTGGGGGGCCGTTTAGCATGAGGAAACAAGTGAGCAGGAAAGGGGAAGATGAAAGGATACTTCATCTGTGATTATTGTGGAAGCCTAATGATGGGCCAGGCTCCTCTAATAGACTTTCTTGACTGGAGTGTTGAAACGGGGACGCCAAGCAGAGAAGACAATTAATTGCATGACTTCCTTTTTCTGTTGTTGTTTTTTTTCTCTTTTTTTTTTCTCCCCCATGTGCCTGTTATTTTGTGTATTGGACTGAACCCTGATAAGAAAGAGGGGAGGGGGGAGCCCTCAGGCTACCCTCTGTAAGACAGCCTGTCTTAGTCTTCCTTGGTCATAACCCTTTCCAATGTGGATACTTTATCCGGTAGTGCCCCCACTATCTTATACAACGGCAATGCTGCCAAACTCATTATGAATGTGCACTCACGGGGATCGAATTGAACACCATTGTGTCGGGAACAGTGCAAATTGTTGTTTGTGAAAATGCGATTGTGTCTCGCAAATTATTGTCATGCAAATTCTAAGGGCTCTACAGCATACCTACTTGATTAATGCAAATCCAGCATATGCTGTAGGGCCGTTAGTCTGTATAGAATTTCTCTTTATTTTCGTGTTTATTTATTTTTTTATTTTTTTTCAAAAGGAGAACATAGAGTTTATGCAACATGAAAAATAATACTCCCGCACTCTAGTTGGACTAGAGAAACAAATGAGCTCTCTTGCACGACCATGTCCTTTGCCCAGTGCGCGATGCCGTTAGAGGGGTGCATCGTGGGCAATAGGAGGCCTGACAAATGATACAGATATCATATTCATATGGTTCATCTGTGCCGGTGCACTTTAGCAAGGAAAGCCTGTCCAATTACTCCTTACCAAATGTGTTTGGATTTAGTTGCAGAGCAAAGAGCCAACAGCATTAAGCCATTAACTGCTCATACTTCTTACAACGCACAGCCAAAAATTATACTGCCTGAAGTCCTATCCTGGCCTTTGCGTTGGGCTTAAGCTATTCACAGCCCTCAGATATATACAGAGATAATCTCGCCGGCAGCAGCGATTTAGAATTCTGATTCCCATCTCTTGCCTCTCCGTTTCTGATAAGTGTCAGTGTAAACAATGCGTTCAGAAGGCAGGCAGAGGGACACTGTGGGACTTGGGATCTCAACACAACGATTATCCCAAGCTGCAGGAGCTCCCCCGGGGACGGATTCCTTCCGATTTGGCCGCCATCGGAAATGTCACCTGGGAATTTGACGAGCGTGGTATGAGGCGGCACCAACCCCCCCCCCCCCCCCCCCATCCCCTATGGAGAGTGCTACTGAACCGCTTTTGTTGTCATTGTTTGCCATTGTTTTCCGCGGCTTGGCCGACGAGCCCTTCCTCATGCCCCGTGTCATTGTGTGATGAAGCTAATTATTCGCTGCGGAGATGATTGTGGTTGTGTGCTGACGAACGACTGGAGGCTTCATTACATTGGACGGCGGTTGGCAGGGAGCACACAACACGTTGTGGCCGGGGGTCATCTCCTCTATGCAGACAGATGCTATCGTTTTGTTGTGTTTGCCGCCACGCTTCAACCTCTGAACTTTTCGGGAGCGCAAAACAAACATTGCTTGTTAACGAATTTCTTCTCGGGAGTAATATGAAAGGCATTGTGACGTGGCGAGAGCTGAAAAGCAACCAAGTAAAAGGAAACCTCCAAGGGTTATTATTACACGGAGTGGGAAACTAGGGTAGAGGGGACAGCAACAAATATCGATGCTGTCTTAATCGTTCACGCACTGTTCACGGCCTTTGGGATATTTTCCCTTTCATGGGCTCCAGATTTGATGGACACACGCTTTTGGTTTCACTACAGAGCCATATGGTTTGAAGTGGTGTATCTACTTTGATCTGGTCCTGAACAAAGAGCCCTCATCTGGCACCCAGATAAATCTGCCCTCTCGACGCCATCATTCTGCTGTTGTGATGGCAATACAGCTGGGGTTGACATGCACGCACATGCTCCTCCTCCTCCTTCTACCCCCGCATTCCACCATCTCCATGGCAGCCCAGCTGGGGGGAATTGGGTTCAGAAGGACGCACCCGGGCCTTCCGTCGGTCATGGGGTTTGGGGGCACAGCTGGAGTTAAGGGGCTGCATCGAAGGCTTCCTGTCCTGAACACTGCCGTCGCCATGGCAGCAACAGCGGGAGCTCCGGGGCATGGAGCCGCTGGATAGAAGGCTCGTCTCCTTTCCACACGGATTCTGGGAACACGCACTGTCGGCAGCTGAACTATTGTTTTGTCCTGTGTGTGTGTGTGTGTGTGTGTGCGCGTGTGTTTAAACTTTTTTTTTTAAGTTGAAAAACTTTTTTTTCTTTAAGACCATCGGAAAGAAAGGCTTCCATGTCCAGCTTGTACTTCTGTCACCCTTTCTGTCTGTTTTTCTATCATCGCTTCTTTTTTTATTCTCCCTCTCTCTCTCCCTCTCTCTCTCTCTCTGTCTTCAACCCTTCACAGTTTCTTTCACTGTTCAATTTGTATTTATTTATTCCGAATCTCCCTTGTCTCGTCTATGTGATTCCAGAACACATCGATGATGCAATAACTAGTAATGCTTCTATTAGCACTTGACCTACTGACCTGGAAGAGGCCACGGAACGTGTCTCCACACTTCCTTCGCAGCAGTAGAGAAATATGAGGACAAACGCAAGGCAACAGGATTCTATTTGAATAGATACACGTCTATAGTTAGATCCCGCTTTATCGGTGATGTTAAACATAGATTTGAACAATCAAGCCTGACAGCCGCTTTGATAACGCCGTCAATAGATAGCTGCAAGCTGGGCGGCAAAGCTGTTATTTGTGGTGATAAAACCATTCCATTGCCATCAATGAGAAAAACACATTCAGCCCTGTTTTATTTTATTTTTTTAAGTGATTCCCACACTTGAATACTCACTGGGCTGACTGATGGATATATAATTGACCTTGAAATAAGCTTTCTTCAAACCTGTTATTTCTCTGACAGGTTTCATAGAAATATACATATATCTTTTTTCGCTGTAGGGATGTCAATCTATTGTTTGCCAATGCTTCTCCTTACAGTGAAACTGACAGCGCAAAGAAGGACTGTTTGCATAGGTTATCTAATATTTACGTTGAACTGTAATCATGAAGGCGAGTATGAGAGGAATTCAGAGTAGTGGCATGCTACCACTGACTGTAACTGCTTGTCACATCTGCTTGAGGAAATTCCTGAATCAAAGTGATACACTTTCTCTATGATTTTTTCTTTGCTTGTTGCATAACTAGGAGCCAGTAAGAATACAACCCAAACTGAAATGTAGCACAGATTTTGGATCTCTGCACAACAGCCCAAGCTCTGGATAGGTTTAACATAGTTTTTTGAATTTGATATAGGCTTCTGTGTGTGTGTGTGTGTGTGTGTGTGTGTGTGTGTGTGTGTCTGTGTGTGTGTGCGCGTGTGTATGTGTTTGATAAGCTCAAGTCTTTAATCATAGCTCTGTAAGCGTGTGATAAGGCTGCGTGTTTGATTATTCCTAAGGCCTGTGTCTTTGATCAATGTTCACTGTGAATTTGTTTAAACTAGGCTATTTCATTTCTCACTATGTGTACGTTTCTTAAAGTCGGTGTATCAGGGCGTGTAGCTGTCTGTCCTCGAGAGGGTTCGGTGCTTATGAAATCCCTGCCTGTGTGTTGGCCAAACTGGTTCATTTAGTTGCGTCGCTTTGGGCAGTACAGCGGAAAATGACACCACTCAAATATATAGGCTTGCCACAGGACCATGTTAGACCTCCAAATCTGATGATAGGCATGGCGTCTGGTTTTGTCTCATTAGGTTTGTGTACTCAATCAAAAACCGTCTACCTGATAACAGCTGATTGTGTGTCTGAGGCACACAATTTTCGCACATTTCGATTCCGCCGGCATATCTGATTATAGCCACTTTGTGCTCTGCTTGATTACGGCTCTGTGCATTTATTTTCTTCAACTGGAGGCTTGTTTGTCTGTCTCTGGCGTCGTTCCTTCGCCGTCAGCCATGGTCACTGACTTTGAAACAATTACCTATGGGGGACCCTGATGACTCGAACATAATTCAATTCATTCTGCTTGATTACACTGGTAACAATGCTGCGTTCCAGACAGCCGTGGAGAGCATTTGTGCTTTGAAAGCCACCCATCGCCCGTGAAACTGTATCCTCATGATGCGGACACAAGGAGTGAAAGATTTATGGATTCAAGTTGAAGTTCGGTTCACGGGTCAGTTCAATAAAGGCAAGACAAGAATATATATATATATATATATATATATATATATATATATATATATATATATATATATATATATATATATATATATATACGTTTTGACCGTGTCATGTGTGTACACGCTTGTGCAGAAGGTAAGACAGAGGCAACAGCAGTGTGTGGGTGGGTGGAGAGTGAGGAGGAAGGCATATTGTATTAACAATGGAGTTCGATCATCACCTAGGGGTTTGCCTGGGGGGGGGGGGCGGGAGAGGGAGAGTGCAGGGCCCCCCACGACGAGAAGGCGGACTCCACCGATGTCTCCGCGGCGTCTGAACACGGAGGGAGACGGAGGCAACTGGAGATGGAGCGACCATCTCGGAGACCACATTGAGAGTGTGTCTGGACGGAAACACAAGCCACAAGCAAGTGGGGTCAGCCGGAGATAGCCGGACGTTTAAGAGACGGCTCGCGTGTCAAGCATTCCTGTTAGCCCCTTGGATTTGACAGAGTGGCCCCCCATGGATTATGGGGCGGCGGCGGAAACAGATCTCCGCGTCCCGGCGTCCGTGCTCTCAGACAAACGGAACGTGACGTGGTCGAACCCCCTGCGTGGTGTCGAAAGGAGAAAATCATTACACAGGACCTCACCAGCTCGGCGTATGCATAATTTAAAGGGGGAGATGTATCGGTAATTGGCAGAGTTTAAACATCTTGGGCCGAGGTAATTGAACAGTCTTCCCACTAATGGAGGCGTGTCGGACATGGGCTTCCATCCAGCCGACAGTGAGTGACAGAGAGACACGGAGAGAGAGAGAGAGAGAGAGGGAGAGAGAGAGAGAGAGAGAGAGAGAGAGAGAGAGAGGGAGAAAGAGATGGCAGTCGAGGAGGAGAAATCAAAAACGAAATGGTGTCCCATTATAAGCTAGCACCACGGTAGAGAAAGAAATCATGACGAGGAGAAACCAGCGTTGTGTTGCTCTTGCTCTTGCCCGTCGAGCTGCTCGCCATTATATGATTTCCTTTCTCAGATATATTCATCTAATACAAAGCCATGGTTAGGCCCTCAGCTCCACTTGTGCTATTGGCTTCTCTGCTCTCATCATAATCCTCCTCTGGCTGTTATGTGTGCCGGCAGCACCATTAGGTATAGTATTTCATAGATCTTCCCATCTTCTGATCTGGTCCCTGTAGAGTTTCCTCAGCCGGCCTTGGTCCGGTATCCCAGTAATGAAAAACTAGATGGGCAAAAAATAGCTTTCAAGATCCGGTATATCCAGCAGTATATCTTCAAAAGGGTCAAATAAAACATATCTTTTTTTTTTTTATACGAGTGGTGGACTTGCCGAAGATAGTCTTGGTGGTTTTTGTGAGTCAAACTACCAATGATTCTCTGAGTGCTCCAAAGCCTCGAGAACTTCAAGCCCAACTCACTACCTGCCCGTCACAATAATGGGAGAGTCATTGGGGAAATAGCAGAGAGATGGAGAGTTAGCGTTGGGGGGGGAGGGCTCTCCCACTGCACCTCCACTATTGCCTGCGTAGGCCTGTCCAGTCCCATTCATGAATCACTGATGGCTGGGAGAGGCGCAGGGAGAAAACCACCAGCTCTCATAAATAAATCAGGGACCTGCTAGCGTCTGCCACTGAGTCACCCAGCTCTGCTCCGGCTGCCTTATGTAATGGGAGGCAGGAGGAGAGAATTTTCTTCTTTTTTTTTCACAAATGAAACCCCCTGCAAACCTACCGCAGACTCTGGGGGGAAAAACCTGCCACCGCAGCATTCGCCCCCCCCCCAAAAAAAAACTCTCTCCTTTCTCTCCTTTCCCCTGTTTCCCATTCACCCATGAGTATTTACCATCTTCATTTCCACCCACGTCGAGAAACAAGACTCTCGTCAGCTGTAAAAGAATCGAGGGATAATATTATGAAAAGCGCCGGCTCATATATTTGGTTTCTTGCCATTTATTGGAGACGCTAACCTGGATTCGGTTCTTGAGTGGATACGAGAAAGTAAAGATAGAATGGTTATCTGATGCGGGGGAAATCTCGATTTGTAATGTCTATATTGGATCTCCGCACAGCCTCCTGGGGCCACTCCAGACACCCTCACATCAAAAATGCCACTAAAATGCCAACAGGGAAATACAGGAGATGTTTTACTCGCACTCCACCACTGATGTTTAGGGAGCCCCCAAAAAATAACGAAAGAAATTGGCAGGATTTCTCGAGTGGTTATTCATTATTCTCGTCGTGTATGGGAGCTCTTCACCGAACCACAGCGGTTAATGATCTGCTTGGGAAAGGTTTGAATTACAATTGCCGTAAATCAAATTTAGACTGAAAAATGAAATGAGCAGAGAAAATAAACTGCTGTTTTTTGTCTTTTTTGTGTGTGTGTGTGTGTCTTTTCAGAATACAGTCGCTCACATAGAGTGAAGCAAAACTTTATTTCAATGGAGTCAAACAACATTCTCTATATTTGATGAACTGGATCAAAGCCTTTCATGGCCTCACTTGCTGATGTGGGATGCTTGCCTCCGTTTCATTTGATTATTTATTTTCTCTGTGACAAGTTAATGTGGGTCCCTTTGATACGAACCCGCGCGCCATGTAAGGAGCAGTGTCTGCTTACATGTCTTCTTTATGTGTTTATGGTGACAGTGTCAGGCAGATGTCTGCCGGATTGGGATAAAACAGTCCTAAAAATGTCACACCTCATATGTAGTATTTTTTCAGCAGCTAGATACCTCTGGAGTAAAAAAGGTTAGCTTGTTAAAAAGCAGGGAGTTTTTATCCGACGTGTCCATAAAACCAAGCCCACACTGGCTCCGAAAAATAAATCTTGGGTCTGCGTCAGTGTGAGCTTGTAATGAGTTTATACTACGCCCTATTGTGTTGGATGTCCAATTTATTCCTTGGGTTTCCACCAATAAAGCGGTGTGATATCAGCTGTAATATCCCCAAGGTTTTTTCACTGGCATGCAAGCAAAATGTCATGCACCATTGTTTACATATGTTTGAATAAGAAAAAGAAAAACACTTTTACAGTCAATTTTGGCCATCCTGTCTAAAAATAAAAGACAAATATCCCCCTCTCAGTCTGTTGCCCTTTTTCTTAGAAAATTCCCCTTATTTTGATGAGAGTGAGAAATTCGAACACAAACACACACACACACGCACAAGAAAGCGTCAGTTCACAGCTTCGAGTCCCCACCGCGCCCCATAAGTGAAGCCCCAACGATCCCAGAGTGCTATCCTGGCCTCAATTTCCATCCCACAAAGACACCAACGACTGTCGGAAATTCACCGGGAAACCAGACGGGTGTTGCTCGGTTCGATCGGGCCTCGGGTGGTTCCCCAACCCCGCCGTGGGTGGAGGAGGCGCACGGCTGCCGCTGTGGGAGGGGGGAGGCCTATCAGTTTGCCGTGCGGCACGCGCCCGGTCGGTGACTGACTCAGCCAGCAGAGACGTCCGTCTGCGGGGCCGCGGCTGACAGCGCGGGGAGCGGGCGGCGGCGGCGGCGGCGGCGAGATGATGGACAGGGCCAAACACCCTGATCGGTATTTACGCGCGTCCTCCGCCGCGCGGCGGGCTGCAGTAAATGTGCTTTTTAAAGCCCCTCGATCCTCTCTCCCTCTTTGGATTTGCGCTAGGGAAGCGGATCACATCCATTTGAGTTCCTCTCCGCGCTTAAGCCGGAGCGTCAGCGACCCGCTGGGCCAGCCAGCCTCGGCAGCCCCCCCCCCCCCCCCCCCACGCTTTCCCTCCGACATCGTTTAGGCCCACATAATACTCCCCCCCCAATACCTTTCAAACACACAAATCCAAGTGCTAAGTGTCTGGGAGACGGCACCGACATTGCATCTCTGTCCCGTCGCCCCTCACCGGCTATTTCTCGGATTACCTGCTGAACGGGGAGAACGATTGGGTCATTGAAGATAACACCGTTCCGGTCTCCAGATAGCAGCGTGTCAATGCTGATATTAGGTTAGCCTCATAATTGGGCCGCAGATTGTAAAGGCACATTTAAAAAGCTTCGCAGGCCTCTGCGTGCTCTATTCCTGACGCACACAGGGAGCCAGACGGAGGGTTTGAAGAACGGCAGCTTTTTGTTCTCCATTTGATGTGGAAAAGAGCTCCAAACGCGCTGCTGATTTCTAAACAAGATGAGCAGGGACATAATTAGACTTCTAGCGTGGTGGATTGGCATCAAAGCCAGGGGGCCACACTCACTATCTTTATTGTTTACCCTTCATACAGCCATGGCCCGGCCTCAAATTTAGGGGCATGCTTTAAAATCGAATAGTTTGGATCAATAGCTTGCTGAAAGCATTGTAAAATTGAATGGAGGGCCACTTAGCCTTGTATTGATAGGAGAACCAGACCATGGAGTACCTGAGGTAATTATAAAGTATTTTGTGCCGTTGATAATCAAATGGGTTTCCATTTTATTAACCCAAATCTAATGGGGCCACCTGCTTGCCTCATTCACCACCCGGCTTTCTGAGGGGGCCTTTGTTGCAGTCACACAATAGTTAAAACAAATGATGCATAATGTATTCAAATTTCGACGGGTGGATCGCATCTTGCTCTACTGGCTAATGGTTGTAGTGCCAATTTTGAAACCCACTTGGACAAATGAAGGGTAATCTTCCGTTCTGATTCATCCAAGGCTTTAAATATCCAACAGCCAGGAAAAAAAAAAAAAAAAAAAAAAGAATTGAGTGGAAATCTAACATGATAAAGGGCTAGTTGATCATGTCTTGCGTTTATTGATTAGCATGTGTCCTGCTTCCACATAAGGCTTCCTATCGCTGTCATCTTGTTGAGGGAATAGCTTTCCAACATGCCATTACACAAGATTTCAAAAGTGGAGCCAAAACAGACTTCATAGAGAATAGGGGAAAAGTGGGGAGGCTGGAGGGGCTTGAGGCAGCCAGAGAGGAATCAGAGGCTGTCAGTACCAGTGTCTGTCTACGCTTTAGAAACCCAGGAAGCTAATGCTGTTTGATGTATTAACCATGAAGGGAGGGGGGACAGTTTGTGTGTGCGTGCGTGCGTGCGTGCGTGCGTGCGTGCGTGCATGTGTGCGCATACGTGCATGTGTGTGGGTGGTACGGTAAGATTTGGACCATAGGTGTGCCACCAAGTGTGAGCTCGTCAGCGAGCTGTCGCGTGTGTACGTGCGCACACATTTGTGTATGTTAATGTGCTCAGAGGCGCGCTCATGGATGGATGGCAGTGAGGGGGGGTGGGGTGTTGGTGCTGTTTGATGTATTAATCATGCATTTGTGTGATTGAGAGACACAGTGATGGGTTGGTTGGGCACCGAATCCATCCTCAATCAATGTCTCATTTAGGGCCCCTTGAGCACACACTCCGCATTGTGCCACCGTAAATAAACAGGGCTTAGCACTGAATGTGACAGGTGTGTTTGTGTGTGTTGGAGCCTGGCTCTTTGATATGTTATTCATTAGCCAGTTATTAGTGGTCACATGAAAAGGAAATGTGTCCCCTCTCCAGGGCTGTGTGTATGAGAAAATCAATAATTCAGAAATGGTAGGGTGTCAACCCTCCATTCATCGGATCACAATCTCCATATTCATACATCTCACATCCAGCTGTGGAGATTAGCGTGTGTGCATTTCTGTTGGATAGCGCTAGTCCTCACAAACCCATTAGGTCTGCTAATTGTTCTGTTTGAATTCTTCCCACCGCAATCTTAAGGACTTGCACGGCAAGGATTGCGATTGCCATGAAGAAAAAACACAATTTACGTATTTTTTCGAAGACTCTTCCCACATTTTTGGCAACAATTTAATTGTACAAAGCTTGACTGCAAGGCACTCCCACCGCGTGGCATTAAATTCCTGTTGCCTGTGGGTTACATGAATGTGTTTCGTTTAGCAATTCAATTCACTCAAGGAACTCTACTTTTGTAGTTGCCAAGCAACTATTATAGCTCTCAGTCCTGACTTGTGCCTCTTTGACGCTCTCGTATCAATAAACATCCGGCCACAAGTCACTCCCATTCTCCTCAAAGTCCCTACATCTCTCCTCGAACGCACCATGTAATATTCATGCCATAATTCATGATTTGACCCCACTAAATTCAGCGAATCAAAATCTTAAGTGCCTGGAAAAACAGAGTTTCCTGCTGCCAAAGAGTGAGTCAAGTTTGAGTCCCACGCCGTGCGCGGATGATCCGCTGTGTTGGCCTAACGGAAGTTGACAGCGTGGCCTGAAGTACTTAGAGGGTCCATGGCGCTTGTCCTCTGATGGCCAGGACCTGACATGATGAGCCATGAATATGTCAGCTCTGACTCAAATGAGCTCCGAAGGGACACGGCCATGGAATATTCATGCCATATACGGCGCTTTGGGGTATTTCCTGCTGCCATTATTTCAACTTTGGCCGATTGAAATCCATAGCCTTTAGGAGGGGGCCTTTCTGCGATGGGAGTAATCCTCCTGCAGCCAGGCATTCTTTCTGCCGAGATTGGCGTGTGGCGAGAGGAGGCAGTACACGGAATACTGTTTTGAGTCATGCCAAGTGATTTTTCCATGTTAATCACAGAGGGACATTAGTTCTAAGAGAAGAAATGTGGGCCAATAAACAGTGGAGCAGCCCCCGCTCTGAGAGTTGTGGTTGCGGTTTGTGCTCACTGAGAAACGCCGCATGTTTGCCTCGGTAATTAGAACTTTCTAATCACAAATGCCTTTACCGCACACCAGACGCACGCAAGTACATGGGTGAGCAGCGCTCGTTCCGACTTCTCCACCCGTACATGCATTCTCACTTAATTGGAAAACGGGGAATCAATGTGTTCTGATTACAAGGCTTCACGGGATTGTTTGTATCCCGCTTACGACGGTGCTTTCCATAGTGACCTCGTGTTTTTTCCTCCCAGCCACCCCGTCCCCCCCCCCCCGTCCCCCCCCCCCCCCCCCCCCCCCCCCCGTCCCCCCAGTCCCACCTGCAACCGTCTCTGTCCGTCGATCGATCGTTAATCAGCTTGTAATTCATTAGACGGGGGGAGTAGCCGATTCATCCCCTAACCGCTCACTAGCTGGACAGAGGTACATGGTGGACATGGTGAGTCTTTTTATCGCCAAAAAAACCGTTCCGTACATCCGTACTTCGGACGGTTTCAAAGTACACTGGTGTCTTTAGCCAGACGGCGAAACAGAGAGGCACACAGAGGGCAATTCGCTGTGATAGAATCATTTCTTGGTGTCATTTTTCTGCCTGGTCGCCCTGCTCAGGCTTGGGGTCCACTGAGTCAGATCGATAATAGGAGTACACATCCCACTGCTCTTGCAGTTGCACGGGGCTGGTTTGCCGGGACAGAAAGTGGCAGTTTTTCAAATCTAATCAAGCATGATTTTTTAATTTCATCAGGGCCTTGATTTGATAAGATGAAGGGAAGGGTGTGGGGAGCCCATGGCGCTGCGGCGGAAGGATTACAAATGAGTGCGGGAATGAGATGCATTTTCCTCGATCCTTCCGGATCTTGACTGGGCTTGTCAATCAGGAAATCTTCGAAGCAGGCTGGAGAATGAAGACAAGCCAGGCTACGGGATGCTATTAATAGAGAAAGACAAAAAAGAGAGAGAGAGAGAGAGAGAGAGAGAGAGAGAGAGAGAGAGAGAGAGAGAGAGAGAGAAAAAAGACAATACCCCCAAGAAGTCCAGAGGAAAAAAAGTCTTAAACACCCTTAAAGGCTTTGTCATCTCTCTCCCCAATCCCATTATGTTTGCCGTCTTTTAAACGATTGGAACCAAACGCATGCCAGACGCATGCTCCTCCTGCCACTGGCGGTATGGAAATATTAACTCAGAAAAGGGAAGTTTGAGAAGTAATAAGGTACCCACTAGAGAGGTGGATAGTGAGGATTAATTTCTCTGGCGCCTGGCTCACTCATCCCCAGCTCCCATAAGCCTCTCTCTTTCACTCCTTTTCTCTCTGTCTCTCTGTCTCTCTGTCTCTCTCTCTCTCTCTCTCTCTCTCTCTCTCTCTCTCCCTCTCTCCCTTCCCTGTCTCCCTCTATTTCCCTGTCTCTCTCTCCTTCTTTTTCGTTGTCTCCCCCCCCCCTCTTTCTCTCTCTTCTCTCTCCCTCTCTCTCTCTCTCTCTCTCAAACACACTCTCTCTCTCTCTCTCTCTCTCTCTCTCTCTCTCTCTCTCTCTCTCTCGCTCTCTCTCTCTCCCTCCCTATCTCTCGAGGCAGTTTGGAAGACATCCTTTTGTAAGGCAAGAAATGATTTCCCACAATTATTTTCCCACTGAAAGAAAACCTAATTAAATTGTTTATGTTGCTTTAATAAGGTCCGTCGTACATGTTCCTTAATAAATTCATTTTATTCAGTTCATACATAAAATCCGTAGTCTTTTTGTAAGCATATGTTGTAATGCCAGCCTTAGGACGAAAAGAAAACGACTGGAAATTGATTGGGTCCATAGCATATTTTGTTTGCTCTCTGAGAAGTAAAACACAGGAGTATAGAAGGACCCAAATACCCCAGGGGTGGAAAAGATAGTGAAAGGAGGAGTGTGAGTGTGAGTACAGTAGGTGGGCTTTCGAATGGGTTGCCAAGCTTAACACCAACAGCGCTATCTAATGGATTGTCCCCTCCTTTTTTTTTTATTTTGCAGACAACCTATGTTGCCCAATTTTTCATTCTAAGTTGTGGTGTACATAAACTGGTGCTGGAAGTCACACGTTTCCTCCCATTGAATCGCAGTGATGCGCCTCACTGTTGTTATGAAATGGGTTTTCTGCCCATCTTAAAGGAAAACGGCAGATGTCTCCATGGCCCCGTGATATGAAAAATTCAATTTAAAAGGATGAGAGAAAGAATGGTGCACGGCCTATTTTCATTCCCCCACACCGGGAGATATGAGAATGATGTTCTATTGTGAGGGGGAAATGATGCCAATCGTACTGCAGAGAAATTCCTTCATAATTCAATTCAATTTCCTCTAAATCCCAATGGCAAGCTCCTCTGCCAGAGAGATGGAGAGTGACAGAGAAAGAGAGCGAGGGAGGGGCGGAGAGGAAGATGGAGGGAGAGAGACTAGTCTGGAGAGATGGAGAGTGCGACAAAAAAGAGATGGAGCAGGAGGCAGGGGTAGGGGTAGGGGAAGAGGCAGGCAGCGGTAGAGAGTCTTTGGGAAAGGTGCAGTGGATTGCAGGAGGACTTGCAGAAAGACTCTCACAAAACAATCTTACCACAATAAGCAGCTGGAACAATTCAATATTGTCTATCTGATTCGACATTCGACAGCCTAGACATTCAACAGCAAATCTATCGCTCTGACCAGTGCAGTAGAATACGTTTTATTTGACAAAATAATGTAGTTTTTGCTTCATATAAAGCTCTTGAAGAAATTAAGAGACCACTGCAAAATCATCAGTTCCCCCCGTTTAACTATTTATAGGTATGTGTTTAAGTAAAACGAACATTTTTGTTTCATTTTATAAATTACATTTCTCCACTATAAAAATATTGTCATTTAGATCATTTATTTGCAGAAAATGACAGCTGGTCAGAATAACAAGAATGATGCAGTATGTTCAGACCTCGAATAATGCCAAGGAAACAAGTTTACATTCCTTCTCAAACAACACAACACTCCAACGTATAACCTTAGGAAGAGTTCAGAAGTCAATAGTTGGTGGAATAACCCTGCCATCCCAGCTTTCATGCGTCTTGCTATGCTCTCCACCAGACTTTCACATTGCTGTTGGGTGACTTCGTGCCACTCATGGCACCCACATTCAAGCAGCTCAGCTGTGTTTGATGGTTGGTGACCATCCAACGTCCCTGTGATCCCATTCCGGGTGTTTTCAATGGGGTTCAGGTCTGAAGATTGGCTTGGCCATGACAGGGTCTTGATCTGGTGGTCCCCCCATCCACACCTGGATTGACCTGGCTGTGCGGCGTGGAGCGTTGCCCTGCTGGCTTGATTCATGCGTCCTTCACCGAGACAAACCTGCCTCATTCCAGCTTCTCTGATGCACCCCCCCCCAGATCATCACCGATCCTCCACCAAATCTCACAGCGTGTGTGAAACACCGTGGTTTGGAGGTCTCTCCAGGTCTCCGCCTAACCATTAGACGACCGGGTGTTGGGCAAAGCTGAAAATTGGACTCATCAGAGAAGATGACCCTACTCCAGTCCTCTACGCTGTAATCCATGCGATCTTTTGCAAACCACAGCCTGGCTCTTCTTTGCTTCTCATAGAGGAAGGGCTTCTTTCTAGCACGACTTCAGCCCGTCCCCTAGAAGCCTGTTTCGAACGGTCTTCGCACACTTCCACCCCAGCTGTCGCTTGCCATTCTTTTTGTAGGTCACTTGATGTCCTCCTACGGTTGTTGAGTAACATTCGAATGAGTTGGCGTTCATCCCGGTGAGTGGAGAGTCCTTTTCGCCCTGCTGGTCTGTAGCTTTTGTTGTCCCCAATGTCTTGTTACTTGACCTTGTTCTAATGACTGTGTTCTTTGAAATTTGAAGTATGGAAGCCACCTGGCGCTCACTGTATCCCTCTGCCAGTGAAGACGGAGTTGAACCCTTCTCTTCCTCACTCGAAACATTTCTTTTCAACTGTTTTCTGGCATGGTCAATTGTTTTGCTACATTTTCGTCTGAGTTATCCCCCTTCCAGCCTCTATTCAGGCCAATGGTAGCAGTACGTGCAAGTGCCATGACAGGCTAGTTTCTATCTGACACTTTGGCTGTGTTAGTTAGGAGGGCCCTGTTTGTGTGTGTGTGTGTGTGTGTGTGTGTGTGTGTGTGTGTGTGTGTGTGTGTGTGTGTGTGTGTGTGTGTGCGTGTGCATGTGCGTGTGCGTGTGCGTGTGTCTGTGTGTGTTCGTGTTGCGTACACACTCTTCAAACACCAGACACACTGTCAAAAGTTTTACTTGAACGTACACTCTGGCATTCCCAGTTAGTTAGCGCGCTTGCGAGCACAATCCGTCTCGGGCACTCTCGGGGCGTGTACGCAGCGATCAATGAGCCGCTTCCTCTGTAGCCGTGTGGAGCACAGGAAAAATGAGCTGCACCAACAAATATGACAATGAAGGAGTGCACCTCTGAGGAGACGCAGCGAGCATCAAATCGTAGCAGGTGAGGAGGCAAGCAGGGAAAGAACTGCACACGGAACGGTATTATTCCCCACCCTCTTACCACCATTCCCCTACCTAACCGTGCCATCTTTTGTCAACTCACCCCCCCCCCCCCCTCCTCCTCCTCTCTCTCTCTCTCTCTCTCTCTCTCTCTCTCTCTCTCTCTCTCTCTCTCTCTCTCTCTCTCTCTCTCTCTCTCTCTCTCTCTCTCTCTTTCTCTCTCTCTCTCTCAAACACACTCTCTCTCCCTCTCTCTCTCTCTCTCTCTCTCAAACACACTCTCTCTCTCTCTCTCTCTCTCTCTCTCTCTCTCTCTCTCTCTCTCTCTCTCTCTCTCTCTCTCCCTGGGTGTCTCGGCCTCACATCCAGTTGGTGATCCAAGGTGCAATAGCTCCCAGGCAAGCAGTGTGAAACTGGAGTCTTCAAAGAGTCTTGGCTTATCAAAGAGACACAGCTACCAGCGAAACGAGGGGACGCGGACGCAGAGGGGGGAGGGGGAGGACTCGGGGCAAGGCGAGGCGGAGTGAGGGCGCGGGGGGGAGAGACCACAGAGGTCAGCACTAGTTTTGGGTGGAGGATAAAGTGATCAGACGGGAGGAGAAATAGCAGGGAAGGAGGTCCTTTTCTTCACACCACTAGAGGCCCGTTAGCGTCGTTTGAATGGAGAACTTCGATGGCTCATGTCCATGGCTCCTGCACACCTAGAGAGTGTTATTTGAGTAGATGTGTATTGCCATCAAGCAAAAACACTTAACGTGGGGCCTTGATTGTTCAGTGTTTTCCCCCTAACAATTGAAAAGCTAATTATGATGTTAATCAAGTAATTTCACCTTTGAAAAAGTGTTTTAGTAATGCGTGACCATATTTAGTCAAGTGGAATGAGCGACTAGGAATTAGATGTTATCTTAATTCGACAAATTCTGTGTTTGTGTGTTTAAAACAACTAAATATTATGTTCATGCCAAATTTGTGATGGATAGGTTAAGTCCAGTCAGTTGGCCCAAGCAAGAAATGTGTTGTTATTACATTTATCCTTTAATCTAATGATTAAAATAAAATAAAACACTGAGAAATTTGGTCTGGTTAAAAGCTGCAGATGGAAAATAAACACCACTAAACCAGACCAAATAAACACCACCAATCCGAAAGTAAGCTTTTCCCTCTATCAGGCTTTTCCTGTACTAATGTTTAACATCTGTCTGCCACAGTCATGTTCACTAGTCAAGTCAAACAACATGAAACACTGAGAAGATTGGTTCAAATCCACCCCCAAAGAGCTGACAGTAATACGATTCAAACAGATTCTCAACTTCATTTGGCTGTATGTCGCTCAATTTGTGTTTGCGATGACAAACATTATAATATATGTTATGAATTATTTCATTGGATTCATTTGGTTGAGTCCCATGCAATGTCGCCGAAATCTTCCAGGCTGAACTATTCACTGAAACTAGATCTTTATAAGAAGAATCCTTCATTATCATCTTTGCGGCGTCTACAGTATTGTACTTCTTCTCACAAGTAGCTCTTCTACTTGGCCTGCAGTTGTGTTTTGGTGGACAAGTCGGCTATAGGCTAGTGCTTGTGTGGTTTATCCTTGTCTCAAAATAGGAGGGGTTGCATGTGTACTGACAGCGTGTGTCAATATGTATACTCTTGACCTGTGAACAAACCAACCAACACTCGGAACAACCCCTGCACAAACCGACCAACACTCGAACAACCCCTGCCTCTGCACTCCCAGCCGCTCCCTGGACCCCCCCTCTTCTATTTCACACCTCTTCACGTGTCTCCCCGCTAATCCCCATCGAATTCGTGCTTTTGCCTGCCTTTGTGGCCACCTCCTCGTGGAGTGCTCCACACCTCCCTCTTAACAACGGGGCGCGGTGGCCTTGAAATACCATAATGTTGTCACAGGGAAACCGAGCATTACTGCAGCCCCAGCCTGGCCAGTGTGAATGCAGCTGCCATATCTAATGACGGATAGTGCCGTTCGCGCCGTTTCATACGACAGGATGCCGGAGCGACGGTGGAAATGAATCACTTTCCCCCCCGCTGAAGGAAAGCTCTCTGCCGGGCCGCCGGCATGGCACGCCAAGCGATGGGTCTCTCGCCTTTCTATTCTCTCTTTCCTCTTCCTCTTCTCTCTCGCTCCCGCTCTCTTTTTCCAGCCCTCTGTTTTTCTTCCTCACTGCCTTCCATTAAAAGGGTCCCCCCCCCCCCCCCCACACACACACACCATCCCCCAGCCCACACCTCAAGTGAGAAGAACAGGCGTGCGTGGCGCTCAGCTCGCTCTGTCTAGCCGGGGGGCATCATTTAGGACTGAACTGTGCCATCGCCCGTCCACCTGTCTCGCACGTGAACTTCCTGTCTGTTCTTCTGTGCTCTGACCTGCTTTCAGTTCAAGGTTTCAAATATGCAAGTTGGCAAAGTGCGGTTTAGTATAATGACAGTATTTTACCGGGGGAAAGTTTCGTATAGCATCCAGTAGTTTGGGCCGAACAATATGGAAATCTGCGTTATAATGATCTATTGTTTACCTGATCCGCAATGCATTTATGCATTTCTTTGTGTGTGTGTGTGTGTGTGTGTGTGTGTGTGTTTAACAGGTAGTCTGCCACTTGTTTAATTTGGCATCGATCAGAACAACCCCTGAATTTAGATGGTCCTATTGATCTCTCCCCTATTGAAAAACCCAAACACTCTATTTCCCCAAAATGCCCAGGGTAAACCTCCAGCCTCCAGCCTGCTATCAAATGCTCTCCAGCCCAAATCCTTGACCCTGTCTGCCAGACTAATTCTTCTGAGCCCTCCCCTCAAAGCATGTACTCTCATTCCTCCAGTCCCTAAGGCCTGCCAGAGGAGAGGGAGGAGGAGGAGGAGGAGGGGGTGCTGTGTTCTAACTAAAATTGGCGTGTGTGGGGTCTACCCCCCCCCCAGAGTTGCAGACTTAGCCTCCCCTACACTTTCTTCTGGCAAGAAAATGCTGACTCTCCGGAGCGATGCCTGGAGGAGCAGTTTAAGCAAAGAATCCATATTTAAACAACCAAAGCCCCCCCCACCCCCCTCTTACATTTAAAAAGTAATGTGTCTGCCTTGGGAGACCTTTAATCACATTCTCCAAGAGCTCCTTGAGAATACCATTACGGAGCCCAGGCCACGCGGAGTAATAACCTGCTTGATTGAAATATCACCTTAGCATCGCTAGCCCTCGGCCCGGATAGAAGTAGCCTTCTTTCACAGTACCGTAAGTGGGCAGCGGGGGCCTAGAGCTAGCCATGGTGTTTCTCCAAAACTTTACAGAGATCAGAAAAGGCAATTAAGCCTTCCTCGCCAGGCGTACTTTACACGAGCCATCTCTCCTGCAGCTCACCGTAAAAAGGCGGACGTGCGCGTTTTTACAGTAGATAAAACAATGTCACTTACAGTTTCCTTTATGGGCCACAAAGAAATGTGATGTGCACGGACCTATTACAGATCAAAGACGGCAATTAATGGAAGGAACACTTAAAAGATCCTATCATCAAACGGTGCATGAGCACGCCTGCTCTCACACGCGCACGCGAACACGTTTCCTCTCTCCCTCTGTACCGCTCCTGTTTTCTCTCGTTCTCTCTCTCTCTCTCTCTCTCTCTCTCTCTCTCTCTCTCCCTCTGTACCGCTCCTGTTTTCTCTCGTTCTCTCTCTCTCTCTCTCTCTCTCTCTCTCTTTCTCTCTCTCTCTCTCTCTCTCTACCGCTCCTGTTTTCTCTTGTTCTCTCTCTCTCTCTCTCTCTCTCTCTCTCTCTCTCTCTCTCTCTCTCTCTCTCTCTCTCTCTCTCTCTCTCTCTCTCTCTCTCTCTCTCTCTCTCTCTCCCTCTGTAGCGCTCCTGTTTTCTCTTGTTCTCTCTCTCTCTCTCTCTCTCTCTCTCTCTCTCTCTCTCTCTCTCTGTACCTCTCTTTTTTTTTTCTTAATTTCTCCCTCTTTCTCTCCCTCTTGTTCTCTCTCTCTCTCTCTCTCTCTCTCTCTCTCTCTCTCTCTCTCTCTCTCTCTCTCTCTCTCTCTCTCTCTCTCTCTCTCTGTCTGTCTGTCTCTTGCTCTCCTGCATTCAACACAAAGATACACACACTATACAAACAGATTGCCGAGTCCCAGACAAAAGAGGACAGTGCATTTAGGGGTATCTTTCTCTGTTAGGTACAAATATTTGAACCGATTAATACGACCCACTGATTTTTTTTCGGGATAAACGTTATCTAGGTTCTATTCACGTGGGTGTGACAATTTGCACTGAGGCATATGGAAAGAGAAAATGGATGCTTTAGTGGTGCACTCTGACAGCTATTATTGACTGAGTGAGAGAGTGAGAGAGGGAGGGAGAGGTGAGTGAGTGAGAGAGAGGGAGGGTGAGGTGAGGGAGTGAGAGAGAGAGGGAGGGTGAGGTGAGGGAGTGAGAGAGAGAGGGAGGGTGAGGTGAGGGAGTGAGTTGGTGATGGGGTGGAGGGAAGAAGGGAGAGCGGTGCGGAGGGAAAGCAATGATGGAGAAGAGGAACGGAGAACGTGGGTGAGGGAGGGAGGAAGGGCAGTGGAGGACAGAGAGAGAAAGAGAGAGAGAGAAAGAGACAGACAGTCTGATCGTAAACAAACCGTTTCTGAGGTGAACGTGCCGACCATCGGATGGCATTAGACCTCAACGAGGCTCCAATAATGACACAACGCAGACTCTAAAAGCATCTCTTCCAATGGCACTGTGCTAAGATGCCGGCGCTAATGGTTGCGATCCTGGCGGGCACCAATATGTTTGCCATAGGGGAGGGGAGGGGTAGGAGAGTACAGACACGTGGTATTGATCTTTTTGGCTCTCTCGCCAACACAGAATGAGGGGATGAGGCCCTTTTTTTTGCTGTATCAGTGCTTTCCTCATTTTTACGAGTGTTGAATGTGTCCGTCCGCCTGTGTGTGTGCGTGTGTTTTGTATGTCCTCGTGGGTGGGTGTGTGTGTGTGCGTGTGTGTGCTTTTTATGTAGTGTGTGTGTCTGTGTGTGTGTGTCATCTTACCATTGTTGATGGTGGCCAGGGGCCATTAGTAAACGGATCTCTGAAAAGGGGGGAAAGTCCCTCGTGTTGCTCTCACTGTAACAATACATCATCGCCGTATACAGGGTGTGGTGTCCTTTTGGTTACCAGCGTGCTCCTCTATTAATAACAAAGGGCTATTAGGACATGAAGAGAACTCTGATAGCTAATGGATCTCTCTCTCTCTCTTTCTCTCTCTGTATCTCTTTCTCTGTGTGTGTGTGTGTGTGTGTGTGTGTGTGTGTGTGTGTGTGTGTGTGTGCCTGCAGCATGCCCATCGGCGGGTGACCTTCTCCACTGCCAACCCGGTTCAGGACCTGCAGGACGCCTCGCAGCACAGCTACTACGACAGCGGCCTGGAGGAGTCGGAGACGCCCAGCTCCAAGTCCTCGTCCGGGCCCCGCATCGGGCCCCTGACCCTGCCCGAGGACCACTACGAACGGACCACTCCGGACGGCAGCATCGGCGAGATCGAGCACCCTGAAAACGGTAGCTACAAAAAAACGAAACAAAAAAGGGTCTGTGTTCTTGTTGGGGTAGGAAATATAATCCATGTGAAAAGGTCACCGAGTTAATGAGTATAGATAGATGGTACCTTTTTCTCATGGTTCTCATGGAGGAGGCCAGAAACATTCATCGGAGTGGCACAGACAGGCGTGGACACAGGAATGTTACAGCCTGTGCAGAGTCTGGGCACTAATGAAATGTTGGCAGGGGGTAAAATGTACGGCCACCAAGATGTAAGGCTCAGGTGGAGGGGTCACATAAATTACCAAGGGTGTGAGAACATGTGGACAACAAAGGAATATCGAGTGACCAGACACTTTTTAGAAGCAAAAGTTGGATGGTCAAATGGGTATGAAGATCGGTAGGATGAAGATATTCTTTGACAGACTGCGAGAGCTCACCTTGTCACGGTGTACACTGTTCACTGCATAGAGCACTGCATGTATTACTCAGCTCCTAATAGTTTTGTCTTTATTCTCGGGACCAACTGAAACCACTCAAGAAGAGAAATTGTTATTCCTACAGCATTATTTTTAGGAGTGTGCTCTAAATCCAAATGTTTTATTTTGGAAAACACACAAAATAATGCCTTGGCAACATAACGTAATAGTTCAGAAGCGCATCATTGATATTCAGGATTCTCATTTTTTCCTTAGGCTTATGTTCTGTAAAAAGCTTTTATTTCTGTAAATATCGCCAATTTAGTGGGATGGTGGAGGCAGTCATATTGAAAAATAAAGTCATTTAAAAGTAAGCGTACCTATTTTTTTTTTTAAACTGTAAACCACTGTTCTAGCATAGTTAAATCTGCAACATTTGCTATGGTCTTTCCAGTTTTAGCCACATATAGTAAAATGTCTGGACACCCCTAATGCGTGTATAATACTAAGCTGTATTTTCATACACTCTGGCCTGCCTCATTCAACCTATTGTGTGTGAGGAGCCAAGCCATGCGGCAAAGCCCGGCCCTGCTCAATTCACCTTTGTTCAGTTCAGCACTTGTGAGCAAACAGAATTAGAGTGTACTTACATCTGAAAGTATCCAGTCGCTTTGTGCCGGATGTGTATGGGAAGGTTGTGACATGAGTGGGAGCTGTGTTTGTGCCGTCTGGTGCTGGGAGAATAGATATGCCACAGTGTCGCTAACATCGATGGGTGTTTTGTTTGCAGATGTTGTGTTGACAGGGACACTTACCCTATGCTGGAGGAAACTGATCTATTTTCATATGGGGGGCTCACTGCTCACACACCTGTCTGTGTCCTTTGTGTTTCCGGATTGTGTGTCGTCGATGTCTTCCTGGCGGCAACTGAGGTAGAGGTGTGTGTTTGAGTTGGGGTGTGTGTGTGTGTGTGTGTGTGTGTGTGTGTGTGTGTGTGTGTGTGTGTGTGTGTGTGTGTGTGTGTGTGTGGGCGTGTGATTGGGTTTGGTGTGTATCTATTTTTTCCCCTGTGTTTGTGTGCATGTGTCACGCAGTAGGAGTCAGCAGTCCTCTTCCCCATCCGCGGGTGTTCTGTCAGAGCTCTAAGTCACGGCTAATGACCCTCTCACACAAGTTTGCTAATTAAAAAGGCCCAACTAATGGAGCATTTGGCCTCTGAATAAATATGCGCTCTGACAGCTGGGCAGACAACAGTGTGTTTACGATAAACATTTCTCTCTTCCCTGTACCCTCTCCAGAGTCTAGTTGAACCGGGGCTGACTGGCACAAGCCAAGAGTCATGCACTCCAACGCGCCGGGCTCTCCGTTTCCAGATTAGGCGCTTTCCTGCCCGGGTCGCACTCAAACGCCGGCCAAATTCCCCCCAAACAAAGATACATTCATTTGGCACAACCTCTTTGAAAACGTTCTTAATGAGAGGGGAAAGAACCCCTGTCTTCCCGCTTTTTCCACGGCCCAGCGCTCAAATTGCATGCATATATCCCCTCATTGCCGAGTAAAGACAACAACTTAGGTTTATGAGAATGAAAAAAAGAGAAAAGAAGACAAACCTTTCCCCCTGGAAGAAGCGGTAGCTTCCATTAAGGTGATCCATGCACCATAATAACAGCCCGTAGGTCCTTAAGTTACTGAACATAATGCATAGCTGGTGCTGTAGCACACCGCAATAAATCATACACAGGCTGCTTTCCCAGTCAGCATTATATCCGCTGCTCTGCTTTAGGTGTTTTCGCATGCAGGGCTTTATTGCGCACATAAAATATCCCCTTTCGCTGTATATTGTGCTTAATATCTCATATTTAGCCGTTCTGCTAATTTCCACTCTTTTATCCAGAAAGCACAATCTCAATCTTCTTTTTTTTCCCTCTCTCTCTTTCTCTCTCTTTCTCCGCGTGGCTGTAAAACATGGTGTCCTGTGGTTTTGATCAGGAGACTGCGTCGCCCCATGTAGGGAGTGGCTGTCAGCACCACAGCAGCCGACAGGCAAGAGAAAGGAAAACGTTAGGGACTCAAATGTCAGCTCCACCCAGGGAGCGTGTGGCATGCAGGGTGAAAATGAGTGATATCCAAGCAGGTGGAGCCCAGGATCCCATTTTGGCATTCACAATGCCTTTGTGATGTTTAATACACGTTGTTTTTTCCCCCTTCTTCTTCTTTTTCTTCTTCTTCTTCTTCTTGTTGTTGAGTTGTTTAGTAGCAGCATAGTGGCTGAACGCTGCATCCAAAGTTCCCTTTAAAGAACACAGGCCTTTTTTTTTTCACAAGCCGATTCCCTTTGTTGTCGGCTAGCAGAGGGGAACAAGGGAGGACAAGATAGTGATTGGAGTGGCGGAACAGTTGAAAAGGCGGGGTTGGGGGTCGATGGGGGGGGGGGGGGTTCGAGGGAGATGTTGAATTGTGACAGGGAGAGCGAGGATGAGGGGGGTCGAGACATGAGTCTCTTGACAGGGTTGCAAAGCCTACCGGGCGACGGCCGCCCGCCTAGGGCCGTGGAGAGACGGCTGCTGAGGGGAACAGCCATGGAGAGACCTCATTAGAATGGGGCTCTCCATGGGGGAGAGTACCAAGGGGAGAGGCCCTCCACATAAATGATGGATGGCAAAGGAATCAGGGCAGACAGTGGAGGGAAGCCCGCCCCACTATCACCTGAGTAGTGGCGACGAGGGCGGGGTTATTATTATATATATATATATATATATATATATATATATATATATAATATTTATTTTTTTCAAGGGGGCTTTGTTAGAAGTTGAGTGACAGAGTGACAGGCGGCGTCGGCGCGGTTCTTTATTTGCGACGCCCGAGATGATTGACGGGCGGGGGAAAAGCGGGGAGGTGAGCACTCTTTGTGTCACTCTATTTAAGCAGGACGAAAAGCAATATGTGAACCCCAGACCCCCGCCGCATGTGCCCATGGCCCCCCAGACAGAGCGATGTGGATGTGATTTCATGATGCTGGCTGGCCTTTTGTTAGGAGGGAATCTACATTTCTTAAAAAGTGTGGCCCGTGGCCTTCAGTGAAAGGGAGACATCGGTTTATGATCCACTCTGGCCTTTTGCTCGCTGAACTCTGTATTTTCCCTGTCTGTTTGTGGAAATGGCAGCGGTGTAGTGTTTTATGTTCCTGTCTAGCCATTGCTTCAGTGGAGTGAGCAGACTTCAAATCTACTTTCGGTGGGTGATTGAAGTAGAAAAAAGGGGCTACTTCTGAATGAGACGGTGGGTGGCCGATTTGTTGTTTCCTGTGGAAGGTAGAACAGTTTCGATGAAGTTTATCCAAACTCTACCCTCGAATAAAACAATATTATTCGTTCCCTTGGCCAACCGAACAAATGGTCTGTATCTGCATCTGTATTCAGATGGAAAATCATAACGGGGCGCACATATGGTCTGTGAAACGGCAAAATGAACATTTTATTCATTCGATTTCTTTTTCATAGCATGGTTCTCGTCGGATTCTTCTATCCCTCTCTCCTACCCTGCAGCGGCCCACAGCTGCCTTTGCTGACCTTGTGAAGTAGGTAACGTGCCGTTTCAATGAAACCTCTGCCGTCTCCTAAACAGCCAGGCCAGCAGGGGCAGCAACGAGTTCAAGCCATGATATTTGCACCCCATCAAAGCGGCAAAGAACACAGACAAGCGAGATTTTGTAGCCGACAGTAGCAATCAAAAAGGCGGAATTACTGGAAAAGCACTGAGGGAAGGACAAGTGTGGCTTTGCGGAATGGCTTGGAGAATGGGAGATGTTTGCTTCTATGACCAAGATTGGGCACTTCACCGCTACAGTTTGAGATTGCTACATGATTCAGTTCAATTACAGTGCTGTGCAGGGCTAAGCAATATTCTTGATATGTAACAAAAATAGAGGCAATGGTTCTATCAGATTCAACAATTGACCGGAGACATATTACAGAAGTTCATGAGGATTGAGAAGAGAGGCCTATAAACCCAAACTAACCTTAACACCAATGATCAACTTTATATGATCTGTATGTTTCAAGCAGACAGTTTGTATTTCAGAATGAACTTTTAGATTTTTGGGGGGCAATCGTAACCTACCGTAGCCTAAATAAAGACCGTTTGCCTACAACTATCACTGGGAGGTCGTTCTTTCGACCTGATTCGTTGGAAGGGACAGGTGGCAGGAATAACTTAGCAGCTCTTAGCTCCAGTCCTCTTGAGAGCAGGTTCAGACGACGTTCGTAGGGATCTGTGATGTTTGATTTGTATTCTATCTGAATCTGCCGCTATTGATTCATTCAGATTTCTTTATTTCGAGGCCTTAGCAGTAGGCCGCCTGAGCCTCTGTATTTTCATTCTTGACTCTGGGCAACATTGGATGAAGTGCTCTACATTAAGCTTTACCCTTGAACATTCTCCCACTTGTACCGGCGGCAAATCATTTCAGTTTTTTGTTGTTGTGTGTTGATTGTTCTTGCGCACATTAGTCTAAGCCTCGAGAGATGGCTTTCTTGTGTCTTTTGTGTGTGGTGCTGTGGGTCAGGCGGAGTGTAGCTTTCATTGTCCAGGTGGCATTTTGTGGTGCATCTCAAATTCCCTCATATACTGTATGTGTGTGTGTGTGTGTGTGTGTGTGTGTGTGTGTGTGTGTGTGAGAGAGAGATCACGACTGCTCTTTTAAGTGTGAATGACATTCTCAACAAAACACAGTGAAATGCATAGTGTGAAGAACCAATTTCAAAGCACAGAGGAAAACATGTTTTCTTAACCATTTCCTCACCGTATGTTGTCGATGTGGACAAATTAGCTCATTTAGTCCGAGATGAAAGTTGGAAAATAACGTCCAGTTCATTTGACTGACGAGACAGAGGCAGCCTTTCATTTTACACCAGTCCTAATTGAGTTGTTTTGATTCCAATTCATTGGGGCTACCTGAAAAGCTTCCAGCTTTCTTTATGTCACGGTAATGGGAAATGATCACAGCCCTCTCATTTCCATCATCATCATCTCTAGCTAACGAGGCTTTAACAAGGCCTGTTATGAGTCCCCAAGGTGCCCCCTGGATCCACGAGACTCCCATTGTTTTACAACGCAGTGGCCCAATCCAAAGTCCCTTGTCTGGGTCACTTGGAGCCTGTGACCCTGGATGGAGCACCACAAGGGAGCGTCAGTTAACCCCCTGTAGACCTGCCACGTCCTTTTCCTCCAGGGATCTGGCCAAGCCTCCCCCTGGGATCAGCGTTCAAGCTGCCTGGCTTCTGCTCGATGCCCTGGCACTGATCCGACCCTGGTGGATTAGAGACAGGTATCGGGGCAAACACGCAGGAACAGGGCACCCCAGATGGAGGTATTTCCATGTGGCTGGCTGCCCAGCATGGAGCCTCCTTTCCCCGGGTTTGCCTCTGTGCGGACTCACCGCACATATGGGCCAGTGAGAAAGGACGGGTTGGAAATGGTACGAAATGGCATTTGCATGTTAATGAGGATCCTTAGTGATGCCGTGTGATTCCTTTTCCCTCAGATGTCTCCCGTGATGAACGGGGTCTGTTCTTTGAACTCCTGTCAGGGAATATCTTTTTTTGACTGTAGTTTCAAAGGCTGGCATAGCCTTGTCCTAATATCGGGATTCTAGTCGTTAGGCTAATGCAGGATCAAGGCGTGCACCTGTGTGGGTGTGTGCATGCATCATGCAAAGCATCCATATCATGCAAAAAATTGCAGGGGGGGGGGGGGGGGGGGGCGTCAAACAGACACAAGAGAGATTTTGAGCGAGAAAACCGGGAGAAAAGAGAGAGAGAGAGAGAGAGAGAGAGAGAGAGAGAGAGAGAGACGCGCGCGCGAACGAGACAGACCGAGAGACAGAGTGTGAGTCTAAGGGGGCTTGTTTGTCTTGTGGGTGCCAGCTTGAGCGCCTGCCCGGGTGCCAGTGTGGCGTGGCGATGCGGGGGCACGCTTTCTGCTCCGACAGATGGCGCGGGGCCTCGTTCAGAGTCCCTGCCTGTTAGTAGAATTGATTGCAGTGGCCTGTGCCAGCCTCTCCCAGGACAGCGGCTTCTGCCAGCCCATCCTGGGAACCGCCACCGCTCCTGGAGGGACAAGGGCACGTGACTTGCATGCAGCACATTTTTTGGGGGGGAGGTGTGTGTGTGTGTGTGTGTGTGTGTGTGTGTGTGTGTGTGTGTGTGTGTGTGTGTGTGTGTGTGTTTGTGTTTGTGTTTGTGTTTGTTGGGTGTGAGCAAAGTGCTCCCATGCAAGTGGTCCCTCCCCCCCGAGGTGGGTTGTCATGGCTAATCTGGCCTCAATACAGTGTACATCCGAGAAGCAGGCCTTCAGCGTGCTCCATTCAGACGGTCGTTGCCCCAAATGAGCTTGGTTGTTTCGTATTTGTTTTGCAGAGCCAGCAGGTTCAGTGAAGGAAGGGCCCTATTGTGGCAGGATAAAATGGCCCCACCCGGCACAAGTTTTGACACCGTTGGGCGATGACTCACACCGATCTATTTCAGCAAGGGTTCCGCGTGAAAATGGAGCAGAATTCAAAGTGGGGGACGGAGTGGCACAGAGCTATGAATGTGTCTCGTTTTCCCACCAACCTACTTCTGTCATCCCTCATCTATGCCAACCAGAACGTGCTCCGCTACGATACGAAATGGGAGCCGAGAACACGGCCAAGCTTTGCCAGGGGTCTCTAAGTTCTGAACCAAGGCCAGATATTCCTGAACTGAACTGGAATAACTTGGCCACGTATTATGGTACCAGTCTAGCTCTGTGTTGTGATATTCCTGGTCGAAGCTGTGGCAGCTCTCTTTTTCTTTTTTTTTTGGTGCCGTGGTCATTGGCAACATAACCTTATCCCCCCACACTCAGCCCAAGCATCGACCCATAGACTGCAATGACTGTAAAATGACCCCCCCACCACCCTGTAGAGAGGGGAGACCATTAGAGAGGCCTGGCTGTGTGAGCAGGGGTAGGGGGGGTAGCGCATCAGTGCCCGAACCACTGACCGTATCATGGGATGAAATTGGCTCATTGTCCTTCATGGTGGAACTAGCGTGAGAGCTCGCTGCCACAGATTGCAGCCACATGTGACACGCAGCTACTACCACGACGTGATTTAGTCCAATTACTGTAGAATCCACATTGTGCCCATTGCCTTCATTTTCTGGTGCGGTGGAAAGCGGTTTCTCTAAAGTTGCATCGTCGGGTAAAGCCACGCCAGTCAGACAGCTTTGATAACAATTCCTATAATGGGAGTCCTTTTTTGGGGGGGGGGGACGGACGGACGGGACTGAACCTGGAATTAATTTTGGCTGGATTCCCAGCACTTCCCTTCGAGTACTTTGTATTGATCCCTTTGCTTCATTGTTGCACTCCAAAAAGACACTGTTAGGTTACTGTGTCATAACACAGCATATACTGTCTTCTATTTAAGTCACTGTTATTTTGATTGAAATGAGATTCATAGTGAGTGGCTCACCTTCTTTTCCGACCAATATATTAACATACGCTTTGCATTGTTGCCGGGAACTACGTGTTAAAAAGAACACAGATGTAAGTGCACATTAACTCCCCTAAATAGCCTCCCTCTAAGTACACTTAATGTATTATGGCAGGACTTTTAATTCCATGGCATCGTTGTGGACGGCAAAGCACTAAGGCTGCACGAGTGAACAAGCATATTCCTAAACTATGCTGTCTGAATGTATCATAGGGTAACAGGAGTGGAGAGCTCTCTCTTAGCTGGCATCCTGCCTGCTTGGACCAAATCACTGGGGAACAGCAGGCTGAGGCTGCAGATTCTGCTGGCGGTGGGGGTGTGGGGGGGGGTGTGGGGGTGTGTGGGGGGGGGTGGGGGGGGGGCTGAAATGTGCACAAACGGGGGGAGTCGGAGACTACAAGTTCATAATGAGAGGTATGGAGAATAATGTCTCAATTAGCCTGCGCCCACTGGAGAGGGGTCCTACCCATTCTTGCTGGGGGTGCCTCCGCCGCGGCTCCAGAAGACCGAAGGCAGGGAGAGGGAGAGTGCAATGAGACAGGCAGGAATAGACAGGCTCCAGTGGGCCCGCAGCGGCTGGCTGGGCTCCTCCTTGCCCCCAGCCTTGGATCACAGAGCAGGTAGGACGCCGTCGGAGCTTCGGGGTCCTCAGGCTCGGGGCCAGATCCTCTTGCTTCCGTCCTCCTGCTGTCCCAGTTGGAAGGCTGGCTGCCGCGGCTGGCATCCGAAAGAGAGCACCCCGGGGAGGGATAAGAGTAGAAGGGGGGGTGTCTGGGGGTAGGTCATCTCTCCATCATAGCGCGGCGGAGGGACCGGGGGAAAGCGGTGAACCGGCGCTGTAAATAGTGCACGGTCCTCTGCGATGATGGATGGCACTTGAGGGACTGGAACTGTGTGGGTCTGACATGCACTTCCTTATTTTGCCCGGCGAGTCGCAGAGGAATGGAGCTACTTTGGCCTTTTGAGGCGCTCTCACAGCCAGTGGAGGCTATCCCCACTCTTCACTCAGGCTCACAGCCCCGGCACACACAGCGTGGAGCAAAGAACAGCATTAAGAGCAGGAATGAAAACTCCCCAGCAAAAGTATTCATTCAAATTGTGCCATCTCTGAATGCGTGTCCTCATTGTTTGCAGCCAGCGCTGGCAGCCTACAGTGCAGTGTGACTTTAATCTGAAAGACACAAAAGAAGCCTTTTTACCCAAACGTCTTTTGCTAGTGGCAAAACTTGCTGCATGGTTAGACCGAGACACACATGGCTCCTGTGAACGCAGTTTGATGCCTGGAAAGGTCGTCTAACCTAAACATTTGGCCTCACAGAAACACCTGAGTCCCCCTCCCCCCTCCCCTTTGTTTTTCCCTCAGCACTTGCCCTAGTTCTGCCATGTCTGAGCAAATCATCTGTCTGCCATGGTGGTATTCCTTCTTTTTTTCCCCGTTTTTTCTTCGATTACATCAGTTTGAGGATTTCACAGCAAGGACCTTAGATTTGACCCCTCTTTCTCCTCCTAGGTCTGGGAAATCGGTCAGAAACACGTCAAGCTGAATGGAAAGGATTAGCCCTCGCGGATGGATCTGTAAAGGGAGGCCGCAGGCTGGCGTTTGCAGGGAAACGCCAGTAGTTTCCTTGTGGGGTCTGCGCATCGCTGCTGTCCTCTTAGCCCTTGCGGTTGAAAGAGTGAAAAGTAGACCAGACTCTGGCTCAATTATTAATCAGAGATTCTCTGTGTTTCTTTTCCCGGGCTGGAATTTACAGTGGAGCTTGTCTCTCTTCCTGGTGTAAAAGATTCCCTTTTTAGAGATGTCTCGGTTACTTTGCTCAACAAAAGGCTGCTCAGAAGAGACTGCTTGGAGAGAAGGGACGAGCAATCAGGGGGATACGTTTATTTTTTCTTCACCATTGTTCTTTTGTGTTATTTAGTGCTCAAATGGCATTTTTCACATCTGCGTTTGCACTCTGCTATAATGTAGGGCAAAAACAATGCAGAATCCCTGCATTGTCCTCAATGCAACCTAATTCGAAGGAATAGCACTGCATCCCCGCCTAAACAAGTTGTTATTTTCTGCGTTTCACCGATGAGCATGTTGGTGTTTGTCTTCACCTTGGCTTGCATGTGTACCTCTTCAGTCTGCATACACTAGCCAGACATTTTCTCATCTGTCACCCTCATTGTTCTGGTTTGGGGGTGGGGGGGGGGGGGAATAGATAGTGTCAGGGAGTGTCTGTGTACGGTAGGTAAAAAGGGTGAATACTTTAGTAAACAGGCTCCATGTGTCACAGTGAAACCAAACAAACACAACACCTTAGCTCCCTGTTCTTCTCCTTGCTGCGTGTGACAGACACAAGACAGTTCACTCACTTCCAGTTTTGCTTGTGAGCTCCAGTTCTATACTTGGAACGCCTAGTGTCTGCATAGGCACACATACAATTTGCCTTTTTAGCCACCATCTCTGGATTCCTCAAATAACGTATCCTCCCATTTACAGGTGAAACATCTGAACTAGGCACGATTACATCGTTAAGACAAGCCATGATGTCCCTGTGTCTTTGTCCTTCCTCCGATTTCCCTTTGCTCTGCGTCTCTCGTTCGCGTAATGTGTGATCCCCCATCGATCTCTGTGGTACCCGCGCACACGAAAAGACACAGAAATGTCTACTCGCATGCGTATGTGCACTCGCAACTTACACAAACGGGCGTGCACGCGCGCGCGCACACACACACACACACACACATACACACACACACACACAGTGGCAACGCAGGCGGGTGGGAAGAGGCAGCATTTGCAATCAAACAGAGAGGAGCAGTGTGAAATCTCAGGAAGAGGCAGCTTCCCTCCCCCCTCCCTCCCTCCCATGCCCGTGGGCAGTGGATCAGACGAAGAGGAAGCCTGCCTCAGACACCCAACACCTCCCACTGGTGCCCTGATGCAAGCCGCATGCAAACCTACCCCTCACATGTGTCTATCAGCTGGAGGGGTTAAGCCGCTCACCAACGCAGCCTCCGCCCCTTTTTGCCCCCCCCCCCCCCCCCAGCTCTGTGTCGCACCATGCCATAGGGAGGGAGGGGGATCTGGAGCCAATGACAGAGTTCAGTGGATGGCACAGGGGAATTGATTCTAGATGTGAGTTCAGGAAGTTGTATGCAGGCAGGCTTAATAAATGGCATACAGTGAAATAATAGTCTTATTTTAACCGGTAGTATTAAGTCACTGCGTACTGTAGCTGCAATGCACACCTAGGTTGATCCAGTTAAATGAGCCTATTTCTTAACAACGGTTGATGTGTAACTGGATCAGTGCCATTCAGCTCCGTCTAGTGCAGTTTGAGTGTGGTGAGTTTTTAGCAATCCGGCTCTGAATCTTGAAGACGTGTCCGAGCAGACCGCGTACACGAGAGAGGGAAAAGAGAGAGGGAGAAATGGAACTGAGTCATCGCTCTCTTCAAAACCCAATCACCTGGTCTCCAATCCAATCAAAGCCCATTGACTTGCCAGCACTGCGGTTTGCCCATCCATCCCCTTACCCTCTCTCTCTCTCTCTCTCTCTCTCTCTCTCTCTCTCTCTCTCTCTCTCTCTCTCTCTCTCTCTCTCTCTCTCTCTCTCTCTCTCTCTCTCTCTCTCTCTCTATGGGCTACCCTACTTTCTGCCTCCTGGATAAGGGTTCCCCACGCTGTGACACATGAGATTATGAAATCCAAAAGGCTTTGTTCCAGACCTCAAGCAGATTTATTCCAGGCACAAGTCCAGGAGAAAAACAGGTGTGGTGTGGCGAGAGAAAACACCCTCTCTCTTTTTTTATTTCCCTCACCTCCTCCCTCTCTTTGGCATCTCCTTTAACCCACTTGAACTCCTTTTGATGCATCGTCCATGCCTGCCGTGCGTTGGGGAGTTGTTCATTTCGGCAGCGCTGAGCTGTATTTTATGATGTTTGTGTGGTGGGTGGGGCGGAGATAGGGTCAGTGTATTGGGACAATGAAAGAGGGACCTTTTGGGGGGGGGGGGGAAGTTTTGAAGGAGCTGCTGCCGTGGAGGTGGGAGAGCGCCCGCGTCCTGCCCAACTACTGCATCAGAGCTGGCTGTGTGCATACAGCAGCCGCGGCGGAGGGGGGGGGGAGAAGTCCTCAAAGCAAACTCAGTGGGTACTGCATGCACGCCATCCGCACCATGTGGGCAGAACGCACGGAGGTCTTACCTCCTCCTACTCCGCGTGTGTCTTGTTATTTCCCCCCGCTGCAAACAGAGAGAGCCAGAGAGAGGACTTGAAATCACATTTCTCCGTTTTGCTCGCTTCCTCTTCTCCCGTGGAAATTCGCACCGCCCCAGTGTGTTGTGCCCGCTGGCCTCGGTGACCGTGCTGTGTGTTTTTATTTTTTTGTATGTATATTTTTTTCCATCGTGACAGAAAGCCTCCCACTCACACCCAGTAAAGTGTTGTGTACAGTACATGCACTTATCGACGTGTGCATCGAAAGGAGGGCACTAGGTCACGGGCCTACTTAATTAATTGGCTACGGTGGAATAGAAAAATAGATAATAATCAGGGGCACAGGCTCATTTTAGACCTGTCAATCAATATACCATACGACAATGGGTTTGGCCCCGGGGGCCGATGGAGCCACACATAGTAGGGTGTGGGTTTTTGTGTGATCAAGTCTGCTTGTCTACATGTTTAAAGATGGTGTCGACTCATTTTATTGAGCACAGTTTACACCCACAAGGCACGCTCTGGCAACCCACATACAACACAAAGAAATCACTAGACTGCAGAGAACATGGCAACAACAGGGCATTGAGACGGTAGAGAACGGCAACCCTTACACATACTTAGCAACGATTGCAGAATGCATCCAAACCAGTTGAGAGAATGCACACACCTCCATATCAACCACTGGACTTCACATGCTCTGGCACTCCGCTCCCAATGCCTAGCAACTACCACATAGCAACAGCTCCCATTGCTTAGCAACCGCAGCAAAGAACTTGAAAAGACAGGTCTAAGATTTTTCACTTGGCTTTGTTTATGTGAAGGAAATTACAAACATATAAACATAACTTCATAACATTGCCACTGTGTAAACAGCTGTAAATATTGGTACCCAAAATGTAATATCTCTCCCGGTTAACTCTTTCTAACGTTAGTACTTGTGTCAGTGCAGCTTCTCATGCTCCTTTTTTATCTTCTCACCTCTCCCACCCACAGATATCCGTTCCCTTCCTGACGTTGCCATGACAGGGAACTGTACCCAGGAGTGCAGCGAGCTGGGCCACTCTGACGCCTGCTGGATGCCCGGGCAGCCCTCACCAGTCCGCAAGGCCAGGAACCCGCCCAAACTTTCCACCTTCGTGCCTTACCAGGAGAGAGGGAGCCTGGGTCGCCTGGCCAACGGCAGCGCCCGGCCAGCGGGGGAGGAGCCGCGGGGCCGCCTCCCGCCCTCCCGTAGTGCCTACTCCAACAGTGGTCACGCCCCCGGTCAGGACTGCCCCCTGGAGGAGGTGCCCCTCAGCGTGGCCTCCGAGTTCTCCCCCACCTCCCCTCCCAGCCACACCCCCAAGAGAGAGATCTACTTGTGAAGTCCCCATTACAACCCCCCCGCACACCCCACCCATGTCTGAGTAGTGCACAGGTAGAGGATAAGCCACAAGAGACAACCAGAGCTTCGAGGCTTTTTAGTGGATCTGAATCATATTTAAAAACCAGTGCCCTTTTTTTTTTTGCTAAGAAATAATATGCTGTGACACATTTGACCAGTAGCATGTGATATCTTTTTCAACGTTTTTCTCTCACTTTGTTTTTGTAATTTATTCAGTTTTATTTATTCACTTATTTATTAGTCGTTTTGAAAGACGTGTTTTGTGCATTCATTTTATTTAAACAGGTTATTTGAAAGCACTGGTCAAATGTATCACACTGACAGAAAATGCAAACCAAGTACTGTCCCTTAACTCCTATTTCTTTAGAAGGTGGAAATAATCTCAGAATCCTAAAGTGGTATTCAGTGCTGTAGAGCCATGACCGAATATCACTCCATAGACCAGTAGTCTAGCCTCGAGGGTGATAGGCATATAGGTTTTGAATAGCAATCAAACGAAATGGTCTTTTCTCAATGTACAGTGCTGTATATACATTTGAATGGTGTATGACTGTATATATTTCTGTCCTGCTCCAGTGATAAAAAATAGCCTCAGAATTTGTAGTACTTTTTTTCTTTGCTGCTGCTGTTTAAAACTTGATTGACACCTCCAGCCGCTGGGATGGATAGCGCAGGTGGATCTGTATCCCCCCCTCCAAACCAACACACACACACACACACACACACACACACACACACACACTGCCACTCACAATCACCCACCTGTGACCCCCAATCATGATAAAATGGCCTTTACCTCAGCTCCCTGGAGGGATCCATGCTGGTAAGGAGCGCTGTGGTGGCAGCATCTAATCGGACTATATTGGTTCCACTGACTCTCAGCACTGTGACCTATCGCTCCGCGTGGAAACAGTCCAATTTAGGGGGCGTGTTCCAACCGCTGAGCCAAACAAACCTGGACTGAGCTGGTTTCACCTTTGCAATTGTTGCAAGAAATGTAACTGCAGTGAAATGGAACTGTCTGAACAATACAGATCTCCCCTCGAACTTGTAACATACTTTTCTGATGTGGGGGAGGTATTAGTGGCAAATGTCTCGCTCACTACTTTGACGAGAATCTAGAGTGTATCAGTGTCAATGTCCACAATAGAGGTGTTGTTGTTGTGATGTCATTGATGGTCTTGCCCTAACTCACTTTGACGGACTCAGAACTGGGCACCAGCTATCAGCCTATGACTGAGAGGAATTTTGCTAACTTTAGCCCAGAATGGTGCTTTGTTCGCGTCAACACAGCATGATGTGAGAGAATCAAACGTAACGGAATGAGTGGAACTCCCTGGGAAAAAACAGTCGAGAGCCTAGACGAGGGTGTGTGAGAAGCTCCCCACCCATAGTTCTACTAAGCGGGGCATGAACCCTACCAGGCTAATCAGCTGCACTCCACACCGAGGGCACCACTCATCTACGAATTCCCGCCGCCCTTCCTGGCGCATTCAACAGTGTTTTTCTTCTCTTGATTTGCCTGAGTTTCAATGGTCCCCATGTATGCAAAAGGAGGAATTTACACAAGGCTTCAGAGGCAATGCTCTTCAGTCCTAAGGACCACTGAAGTGACGTCGCCTCTCTAAAGATCTTGCCGTTTTTCTATATTCACTGATTTTCGCCCTTTTCAAAAGAGTTCCCCAAAAGGTTGAGAAGATTTTCCAGAGCATTTTTCATTAGCGCATGTTAAACACAAGAATGAAATAGAAAACAGCTGCAGGACTTGGATTATATTCACATGCCTGTTATGATCCGCCATACAAATTTGACGTACTACGCTATCTTGTTGGCTTGTTGTACCTTTTCCTTCTGAGAATGAAATAGAGGGCATGACCATGGTTTTTATGTATCTCTACAATTATCTATTTCTCTCGATTCTAACTACAATGTCCGAATGACGTTTAATATTAGTTGTAATGGGATGGTAATGAGGACGCTTCCCTTTTAGCACTATAGTATCATCCCATGACTCGAATTCAACCATTGATTGGTATAGCTGCGACTTTAACCCTTTTTTTTTTTACTCCCCTACTTGAGAAGATAGTGGGTCATCGCCCTAATTTGGGTGAATAAAGAGTCCTGAACTGGGGCATATGCAACCCCCCGCCCCCCACCCCCCAAATCTAAACCTTTCCGCAAAACTACAATTCTTTTTAAAAGGGCTGGTTCTTTGATCAGCACTTACCTCACCGCCCTGCCGATGGCAGCACACATTTGAACTAAAAACATATGGAAATGACTGGACATGGCTCTGATTAAATAAGGAGGGTGATTATCCTGCCTTGAGGGGGGTTGGGCTGGGGGGGAGCACATTATGCTATTTTTCAAAGCCATTTAGCCAGTGAAATAAAATTCCTTTGAGTGTCATGATACACTGTGATTAAGACCCCCACAGACCCCCTCCAGCCTGCTTGCTAGTGCAGCACTGCCAAGCGAAAGTGGCGGGTGAGCCTGCTGACCTGGAAATAATGATATGTGTGAAAGATAGCAAAGAGTAATAAAGCTAAAATCACACAGCCTCCGCAACTATCTTTTTCTCTGCTCCTTGTCTCTCCATTCATTCCCAAATCACTTGATTTAAACTGCCTTGAACAATCCTCCTAAATCTCTGGGTTTTGAGTCTTCACCAATTTCCAGCCTGAAGATTCTCTGCGGGCCATGTTGAATAGGGAAGACGTTGCAGGTTCTTTGTTATTGCCAAATTATTTATCTTGGGTGAAATTTTGGTTTATCAAAAGTTTTGTCTCTGAATGGAATAAGTAGTTTTGGCCGTCGAGTCTATTCAGGACCAGTGGTAGCCCGAATCCGTGTTTTTTTTCCAGCCTAAATTACCACATTAGATTCCTTTAACTCCAGCCTTTGTCACCGAGTTTCCCCCCGGAACGCTGAAGCAAATGGGTTGCCCTTTTTTCTGAACTCATGCTGTATTGATTTTGTGGACTTCTCTGAAACACAGAAAGGCTGTCCTTTTTCAAAGTGAGAGGACAGCTCAAAAGACCCCAAGTATGCTCAGCAGTACATCCTCCCATATTTGTTTTTTAGTTTTTTGGTGTTCATTTCATTTTGTTTTGGCTCACTTGAGTATATTTTGACGGTGTGGTGTACTTGTATGGTGGTCTTTGATGTGGACAGATTGACATGATACCGTGCTGATCGATAGACAAAAGGATTTTTATGCTGAAACTAAAATGCTGGTTGTGACAACTATCTCCTGAAGGTACACTGTACATAGACCTCCACAACCCCCGGGCGTGTGCTGTCAAGCAGGCTATGAGTTGAGCATGAATTCCAAAGATAATTGGTAGGAATTGTTTACTGTTTTTTTTCTCTGAGATGTTAGTGCTGGTTCCTGTGCAACAGCCCCTCCTCTCCCTAACTGGACTGACATCCACAGCACATTTCATCTTCTGTCACCGTTCAACCTAGACTAAAGACAGCTGCCTTGAAAGTATGTCTCGTCCAGGGGGGAGTACCAAGTTGTTATCCTAATCGTTGGTTATATTTATATAGGACAAAAATGCTTGTGATGCCATGTTTTTGTACAGTTTTATGTACATGCAAGTGAAGCTTTCTAAAGTTATTGACAAAAGCCGATGGCATATAAAAATTGTAATGTGTTTTTTTCTTGAGATGTGCACATCTTGCCTTGGTTGGATTGATCTTTGCTGAGTCAGTGTGAATGTGGCCGTTCTATGCGTGCACCGTAGTCAGTCACCGGCTCCCAGCTCCCACGAGGGCTTAATCAGACGTTATGTTTATTGTGAACAGTAGATTGTCCGATCCTACCTAACGGTTTGTTTGAATTCCCATGTGTTACCTTCTTGTTCTGTTTTTCGCATGTTGGAAAAATTCCCTTGTAATAAGTCCTTGAGAGCTTTGTAATAAAAATTACTTCAGTAAAGAAAAAAAACATGAAAATGGTGTCTGTGAGTTTTTGGTGATGGGTCTACTCAGTAGGATTATACATTGCATTCGTGTAGCTCATTTGCATGCATGTGTTGTCTTTACTTTTTCATTAGAAGTCGTTCCACATGTCCAGACCTTTGCATTTGAAATCTAACTTGGTGGTATTTCGTATGCCTCACTCAGATCCCCACGTCTACCCCCTAACATCTGTATTTTCGTTTTTCGGAACGTGTCAAAGGGTCAGAAGAGCTCTGTGTTATAATTTATGGGTCTGTTTGACTTGTGAGGCGCTACACCTCAGCATTGTGCTGAAAGATGACTTATCTGACTCCTGCAGGACCTATCGGGATCCTGGGAAATTGCCCCCATATAAGTAAGACCCATTGCTGTGGAGAATTACACTGTAGTGCTGACTCTCTATCAATCAATTATTAATGTGTCTGCTCACTGTAGATATGAAGGAGAGCCCTCTCCCCTTGAGCGATGTGCTGTCTCGGTGTTGTGGCTATATAACCTGCTTTTGGAGTCCTCCGAGTGTCCACTTGGCTATTCATGGAAGTCACCAAGTCAGTGTTGTGTTGGGCGAAGCGTCTGGGACGTGAGACTGTGCAGTCATCGACAAGGCAATAAAGACAAGAGCGGTGCGATGGCACTGTTAAATTGAGTCGATAACTCAATCCATACTTCATACGTGCCCAGGGGTTGGAAGGCCTATCATTGTTGCAAGCAGATTTTGTTTGGCTGACACAACTGTGAAGTAACAGTAAAGTTAGAAAATCTTCTTTTTTCCCTCCAAACTTTCAGATGGTTAACTCCAACAAGCCAGACACAATGAGTCACAAACAGTGTGTGTGGCTTTACGAAAACCCACAGCTGATCCTTACGGTTTCGGTGGGCCAATCTGACCCCTTCTGGTTGTTGAAAAACCAATGAAAAATGTCTGGGAAAAGAGAGTGAAAATAGTTCTAGAGTAAATAAAGAAATCCATATTTCATGAACTCATTGCTCAATTCAAATGTTGCACACAAATGTTACGGATGATATAGGCCAAATGATTCCTAATAAAATAGATTGACAATTAATCAACTCCCCATCAAATGTCACACACCTGAAGACTTCCATATTCATAAATGGAGCAGTGAACAGCTGGTGTATGATGTCACCACCGATACCGGTCTATACTTAAAAAAGGGCATATTAATGATTCCAAAACACTTCATCCCCCCAAAAAATGTATCTTTAAATAACTCATATCTTCTCTAAAGCCTTACAAAGTCTTTTTTTCTTCCTCAAAAGTTTGATTCTCTTTGTGTTACCAAAAGACTGAAAATGACCACAGTTTTCGGGCAATGTGATGCAACCTGGTATACAGAAGGACATTCATTATACTGTTGCAAAGAATAGATCTGCAGGGAAACTCAGTGCTCCTGTGGCCTTTTCCTCAAGATGAAACTACCCCTCGGCTACTGCTGCCGCTGTTGATCTGCCGTTGCCTTGGCAACCTGGCTCTTCTGTCTCTCTCTCTCTCTCTCTCTCTCTCGCTCTCTCTCTCTCTCTCTCTCTCTTTCTCTCTCACCCACGCTCTTCATCGCTCGCTTCGTTAAGCGCTCTGCTGCTGGCAATTAGAAATAAAACCATCGGTAGGGCTGGCTGGCTGCCTTGCAAACGCAGTCTCCAATTAAATACTGTCAAATAGCAGTGTTTCTTCGAGCCACGATATATTATAAACGGTGTGCCTGGGAGTCATATGCCTCTGAGTCTGAAGTTTACTTGCGACAACGATGAATGTGTCCAAAAGAGTCGTGTTCCTTAAAAAATGCATTCAATGTAACATGGATTCAGTTTCCGTTTATTGTAAGCCATCATGTTCTCCACATGCTCAGCAGCAGAATGTTCTAATGATCACATTACCGCATTTAAATTTAGATTAGAGGAGGAAAAAACATGGAGGCCTACGGTGGATTGAACCATATTCACCTAGTTATTTGTGACAAACTAGTATGCATTTGTCAACATTCATTTACCTGGAGTCTTCCAGGAGAATACATTATTGGAGAATTTCATCATTCGCTCCCGCATTGATTACATTTTCGTTTTGACTGATAAAACAAACATGTCATTAGAGCAAGGATATTTTGCGGCCCCTTAAGCCCTATTACACCCAACCATTTGTTTTACTCTGCCAGTGTATTGACTTTCATACACTGAAGATGTAATTGGTGCATTAAAATCAATGGAGCAATTTAAAGTGCATGATCATTACAGGAGTTTTTGTGTAAAGTCGATAACTGCACTTGACAGGGTTCCTCATTGTAGGTTCCACATAAACCAACTTCATTATTTAAAAGTCTCTCTCTCTCTCTCTTTCTCTCTTTGTTCGTTTCCCCTCTTTTTCTACGCAATAGCACACACGGAATGAAACGGAAAATCACATGAGCTTGCTTTTTGGAAAGCCATGGAGTGCTACATTTCTCTCTGATCGGTTGTGTCTATAAAGCTCATTTAACACTCTATTACCTCCCACCTGAGCTCAATCTCGCAATCATCACAGATTCCTCAAATCCCCACCAGCCATTCATTTGCTGTGACAGAGCTCGCACAATGGAGCCCCAAGCCCCCTGAAAGACCCAATTCAGACACAATTCTAAATGCCTCAACATAGCCACTGGACCCAAAAGCATCAGGTTTTATATTGGGAGTAATTCTTGTGATACCCTATTTCGGTCATACTCACACATCTCTCAAATAAGAAAGACCACAGACCAGATGGAACAATGTCGGTGGCTTAATAGTGGATCAGCTTTACTCCACCACAACGGGGATGACATAGAATTATTGTTTTATATCAAATCTAAAAGAGTTCCAATTTGGATTGTATTAGAATGTAATGGGTTTTAATGGAATTCATAACGTTTAATAGACATCGCATACATTTTGTGGGAGTCATATTGATTTATGTACGCTTGGCACACTACATTTAGCATTTCCATGATCTAACCCCTCACCTAAGTGACTTGACTTTTTCACAAAAGATGCACATTTTAAATTAAAGTAAAGGCCAACTGCAATCCATGATCTCTCACTGATTTCTAGATACAATCCAACTTTACTGTAAATATGTTTCCCTCTCTGTGCAACGATACCGTTTTTTTTTTCTTTCTTGTGCTATATAATCCATGATTCAGAGCAGAGGGACTGACAGTGACTTAAATCCTATTAAGAGGGTATGTGTGTGTTGTTTACACCGTGGTCTTATCATGCCTACGTGTTTTACAGGTTTAGTATTATAGGGCCCAGTGTGTACTGTAAGTCCTGCAAGCTTTGAAACTATCTATATGGGATTAGCACAGCCGCGGGGCGTTTTCTACCCTACAGGAGTTCCCTGTCAGCCGGTAGGCAGATCACTTACCACTTTCCATTGCCGTTGCCACACGGAACACAGCTAATGCTTTCCATTTACATCTCTAAACCTAGGAAACATGACACTTAAGCGGTAATCTAATTAGCCCACACTACAAGTCCAAATGGAATTAACACAGTTTGCCTTTTTACCCCTTGCGATTGTGTTCGCCGTGGTTGTCTGAGCGACATTTGCATTTCTCTTGCTCCCTCTCTCCCGTGCTCTCGTTGCCATTAGAGGCTTATGTGCTGTGCTCTCACAATGTGTAGTGCAGCCAGCAATAACTTACAGGGGCCCCCAGAGAGACCGGGCTGTCACTGCCTTTCTTCTGGGATTATCTTCGGTGCCTTTTAAATGCGCCGACACATTTGTGCACTCTGCTCTTAAGGAACCTTAATGAGT
Source organism: Aplochiton taeniatus (assembly GCA_017639675.1). Taxonomy (NCBI): domain Eukaryota; kingdom Metazoa; phylum Chordata; class Actinopteri; order Galaxiiformes; family Galaxiidae; genus Aplochiton; species Aplochiton taeniatus. Next base: position 16,067,856 of record CM030177.1, read on the forward strand.
AGTCACTGAACCTTGTGCACCGCACACATGGGGGCATGGGTGCCCTTTTCACCGCGGTGACTCAGAGGACCTCTCTCAACCATGGGTTGGTTCGTTGGCCCTCTTCTTGATAGCTGCGTCCCCTCTCTCTGCCGCTCTCTCTAAGTCCAGCTCTGCCTCTGGGTGGCTCGCTATAGATATTACCCACCATGGCGCGAACTGACTGATAGTAATTGGTGTGAGCATCTGTAACCCAGACCCCTCACAGGGACAGACTCTTAGCAGACAGTGACAGAACGCTCCAATTATAAGCGGTCGAGAACAACACCCAGGTAAGATGGCTGCCAAACGTGGACGCTCTTGGATCTGGCTCTTTTGCATGGCACGTGGCCTCTGGTGTTCCATCTCGGTGCTGTAACCTTTAGGAGGGGGACTGACCCGCATCCCTGGGGAGCCACAGCTGACTGGGACGAGGAGTTCACCGCCATTGTTATCTTCCCCGGTCAGCCAGGCAGAGAAGGGAGAGCATGGAGTGGCGTGCACGTCTCACTGCCAACTGTCAAGGCCCCCGGAGCCCTGGCCGTTCCTCGCTTGATAATCGCTCATGTATCACTTCTCCTGTGGTTGACGCTTTAGTTCCGGTGCCGTGGCCTTATACTTTCCTTTCCTGGTCTCATGGTCACTGGTTTATTTCCGGCTCCGTGGTCAAGTCGTTTATTTCTGGTGTTATGGACAAGTTTTTTTTTTTTTTGCTGCTCTTGGGGGGGGGGGGGGGGGGGGGCGGTCTTAGTGGTGGCACTAGTTAGAAAGCGCAGCGAGACGTCTTGTCTGTGTCGGCGCTGGTGTGCCACAGCTCTCTGTGTCAACCTTTTTTGGCTTTTATTCATCGGCAGGGGAATAATCTAATGCAGAGAAAACACTGTGTTTCTGTGAGACATGTCTCCCCAGAGAAACCTGAAAAGCATCAGGCAGAGTGTGTGACAGAACAGGTGTGTTCACAGAAAGAGCAACAGAGAATGAGATAGGGAACATGTGTGGGTGACTGTTAGTGGTTTTGTGTGTGTGTGTGTGCGCGTGCGCGTGTCTGTGTGTGCGTGCCTGAGTGCGTGTTTGTGCCTGTGTCCGTGTGCTTGAGTGTGTTTGTCGGCATTCGTGTGTGAGAGAGAAAAATGGAGAAGGCGAAAATGTGACTCTTTTTTTTACGTGTCCGTCTATCTGTATAGCGGCGCGTAGGCGGGGGAAGAGAAAGAGAGCGCGAAAGGTGAAAGAGACAAGGAGAGGGATGTGCTACTCCGTGAAATCAGATGGAGCCTGCGTGGCTCGGGATGACTCCTCGACGTGAAAGCAGGACTAACGGTGGGGGATCGGCCTCTGCTCAACAGACAAGACGAGGACGCGGGCCTCGACCACGGAGCACCAGTGGACAGGTGACCCCCCCGCCCTCGCGGCGAACAGACAGCCGCTTTGTTGTGCTGACGGTGTGCAGACGCGTTCTTGGGTTGCTAAGTGGTGGTGGGCACGTTCAAAGTCTGTCTTCAAATAAATGAGGTGCGGGGGAGGGAGCGCTAGACAGAAGCCTGGCTTCGTTGAAAACACGTTCGCGCCGGGGTACAGAGGAACGCCGTGCAGAGCTCTTACTGTAGCTTTGTGTACATGGGAGACAGGTGCGGGAGTTCAAACAGCCAAGTCGGCTGCCTGGGGTTTGTAAAGACGTTTGTTGTGGGATACAGATGGAGACGACTGGTGCCGGGCTTTAAGGATGCTGTAAGTGCCTGTGAAAGCGGAATTGGCAGCTCGTAGGGGTAGGATAGACAGGCTACATGATGGAGTGGAGGAGGGATTCTCATTTAGGAGATGAATGTTGACAGGATGGATCCCAGCGGACCTGCTCAGTCTGTCCAATTGGAAATCTAACGGAGAGACACTTGTGATTAACTACATACCTGGGCTGTTAGGGGGCCTCAGATGAGAATAGTATGCCTACAGGCATGATGGGTTCTGGAATCAAACGGGGGGTGTTTACGACACTTTCAAACCTCCGTGGTGAAGCCGGGACTGTGTCTTAACTTAGGCACAACACTTTTTGACTTCATAGGTGCGCTGTTTCTGTGATGCTGGCATATTTCGGTTTCATCAATGCGGTTCTATTTGTGTAGTGTTGACTCTGTTTCCTTCTTGGTTTGTTCCTTTGCAGTGAGGACTGGGTGCTCTAGTTCTTAGACGTGAAACTTTGAGACTGAGTTTCTTTTTTGAGAGCACAAGTCTCTCTCTCTTCTAGAACAATACAATTCCCAGTACCATTTAATTATTTACAAACAGAAATAAAGCAAAGAAAACTAAGAGACGTTCATTTGTATTAGGTTTACCCCAAATGTCATCTGTCAGTGATAAAACAGCACCACAAAAATGCATCCATCAATGATGTAAAATTCTCTCTCCCTTGCTTCCCTCTCTCTCTCTCTCTCTCTCTCTCTCTCTCTCTCTCTGTCGACTGACATTCTGCTGTGATCGTCTCTCTTTTTCCCTCCCTCTTGAGTGATCTTGCTTTAATAAAGAAACTCCCTCTCCCGGTGTCTATCAGACCTCATTAGACCTCTCTCTCTTACCCCTCCTTGTCCATCTTGTCTAATTAAATATCTTTCATTCCTCCTCTTTGTCCCTGTGTCCAGCCTGCTCCTGCTGAAAGTCTCCCTGGCTCCCTTCTCTCCCCAGGCGCGAACTGAATACTTTGGCTTCCTTTTTCTTCCTTCTCCCCCTTCATGTCTGCAGTAAATTAGACAGCGAGCTGTTGGTAATTGAAGATCATTGTCTCCATCCCATGGCTTTGAGGATTCTCTCTGGCCCCTACAATGCACCTCTCCCCCCTCACCACTGCAGCCACCCAGACAATCTAAGTCAGGCTTGCTTGTTTGCTTTCTTCTTTTATTCTTTGAAACAAAAAAAACAAAAAAAAGAATATCCTTTTGGAATTGGGCCACTTTTCCTTTCATAAATGCTAGGGATGGGCTTCTCTCACTGTCTCTTCTGTTTCCTGTATTGGGGCTGGTGGTTCCTTGCCTCCCTCAGAGGCGCCATCTCTTTGTTGGCTTAGTCCAGGGAATTGCCTTGTAGTCTGTTCCACGAGGGAAGCACAAACATTGCACCTTAGCTTGCCCTGTTATTTTCCTTACTGTAACGTGTTCCTAAAAACGGCAAAATGGATTCCAAATGGGTATTATTGTGCATTTCCTTGTAGAGCCTTTGTTATTTTGCATGCTCTGGGATTCGTTTGATATCAAGGCGGTTATCAAAGGCAAAATATAATGGGAAGGTGGTTTACAACAAGTATAGATCCAAGCAAATGTTCCCGTAACCAAAGGACATGTTGAGCTATGGGAAGGGAAATGCTCAGTTTTGCAGAGGGTAACAAGAAAGGGCATGGGCAACCTTCTGACTTCCTCCGAAGTAATTCCAGGAGCAATGGAAAAGCACTCTCAGGAGCATATGGAGTGCAACAAGGATGTGCTCCATTTTCTCTTTAACACTAATCATTTATCAACCAAGTGCTCCATTGTTTGAGAATAGACCGTGTGAAGACAAAATTCATTTTCAAATTATCTCTTCGTTTTCCTTCCTCCTCTCTTCTTTTTTTTTTTTCTTTCTTTTTTTTTTTGCAGTCGAACTGACATGTTTCACTTTTATAATGAGTTGTTCCTTCACACTTGACTAAACTTGTATTTCCTCTCCCGCTCTTGTGAGATGGAGGACGTTCTGGCTCTCTGTTCTCTCTCTCATCTCATCGAGAGTGAAGTCGATCTGACAGGCACGGTCAGGTTTCCTCATATTCGTCTGCAAACGGAAATGAATAAAGCTACAACATATAAAGCCAATTACTTAAGTGTTGTCTGTTTACTTTTCTTTTCTCTCTCTCTCGGAAAATATTAAGTGATGTTTTGACAGTGTTGTTATCGTAGCAATGATGTACTAGCCAGCATGCCTCAATGTTGGTTGTCGCCCCTATTTCTCCTCATTTTTAGTATGTACCCTAATCTTGTTTTATTGTAAAGTGAGTTTAATGCCCTGTTGTGGTATTGCCTGCTCCCGTGGCGACCAGGCATGAAGATAGGGGCCGTGTGCTCACAGGCTCTGCGCAGAGTTTCCAATGAATCACTGGGTGCCGGTGACAAATCCACTACCTGCCTGTGGCAGTGTGAGAGAGAAGCAGTACGACCACTCATGCAAAACACTCCTTCCTTCCAGCCAAAAATGAGATTCACATCATGAGTGAATACCCGCCTCACTCTCTCTCTTTCTCTCAATCTCTCTTTCTCTCTCTCTCTCTCTCTCTCTCTCTCTCTCTCTCTCTCTCTCACAGACACACACACACACACACACACACACACTCTGTCTCCAGAAATGCAGCCAAGTACCAAAACATTCACGCAAAGCCATTAGGCGAATTATATGATCAAGTAAGGAAAAAAAGGAAACACTCTATAGATGTGAATATTCCATTATACTGCGTTTATGCCTGTTCCAAAACAGGAGCTCAGTCAGAATTTGGCAATCTTATTAAGCTACAGGATTCTGGATTTGTTAGTTCCGTTTTTTACTGGTTGAATATCTATATTTTTTCTGGTCGTTGCAGCTTTAAATGTTCTAGTTTGAGTTGCCAGAGGCCAGGAAATTGAGCAGGATATGGCAGTAGAGGGTGGACTAGGCTGGGTGTCATCTGTCAAGAGCCCCCACAGCACGGTGACAGACAGCCTCTAACAGTGTTTTATTGTCTATGAGAGTAGTTAGGAAAATTATAGCTGTGCTTCAAACAAACGGCCCATTACTCACGTCAATGCGTCCCAAGTTTAATACGCAAATTGTTTTATGAATGAGGAGTGTATTCTGATTGTTGAGAGAGATGTATTTGATTTTGGGGGGGGGCGGGGGGTATCTGTTGGGGACAGGGGTGCCGTCGGAGATTTTGGACCCATGAAAAGATATCGCCTTGGGCCCCACCACCGCAGGCCACGCCAATTGCACAAATACTGTGACCACACCTCCAGAACCCAATCGCCCCTTTCAAAGCTTGAAATAACTACCTTTGCAGGCATGCAACTCTCTTGTAGTCCAATACTCACTGTACGATATTATTGACTGTGAGCTGTGAAAATAAAACACTGTGCCTGTGACTATGCATGCAACATTCTGCATACAATGGAATTTGCTATTGCCGCAAGGACTGATACCCTCTGTAAGAAATATGATAAAGGCCATCTTTTACAGTCTAAATGCCATTTTAAAGGTAACATTCTCATATTGACACCTCTACCTCCACTTAAATACTCCTCCCTGACAAAACTGTATCACTTGAAGGGGGCCCTGGTTCTACAGAGTATACATGCATATGATAAGATATCCTGTAATACCATTTGTAAATGGCATCATAACATAATACTGACCCAAATTACCTGTAGTTGAGTATCACCACTACTAAACCACCAGTCAACGACCTTATTTCAGTCTGCATCAAAGCCATGGAGAAAGCCATACCTTGGCCATACAACTTGAAGGTATTATTGTAACATTGACTGTCAAAATACAGACTGAGTCACTCAATGCTTTAAACTGCCCAGCATCCAATACAGACAATAGGCTGTTTTGTTTAATATAAGGATCACTATGTGGGAAAAAATAACGACAGTGTTTGAATTAATCTCATTGAAAAAGATTTCATAATGTTTCTTTTAAAAATCCAAGGATCCCCTGCAATTATTCCAACTGATTTTCAACACCATGCTGCTCACCTCCTTCAGTTGAGACTGGGGCTGGTTCGTTGGTAGGGGAATGGGGATGGATAGGCATGCTACTGAGCCTGAAGCTGCATCTTTTCTGCCTAGCACCAAGCAGGGGCAGGGAAAAATGATTCGGTATGAATAGCTTGCTAAAAGTTTGCCTGCATTGATTCATGTCGGCTAAAAGAGAATCAAAATACAAACATTCACAATTTTCTGTGAAGATTAAGTAACTGTGTTAGGGGAGCAAAAGTAGCCCGTTTCTCCATGGACTTAGCATAGCTGTTGAATTCCCGCCACTCACGGACTACACCCACCTTTGTTTGTGAAAATCGGGTGACATACTGTCCTGTCTTTCTTTGCTTTCTAAGTTACTTTTTTGGTAGCCTGACTTTTCTTAAAACTGAGACGGGATGCTCGACACTCTACGCTCCTTGTTGCAATTCACAGATACAGATATGATTTTTGCCGTTCGTTTCTTTGGTCAATTTTGGTTTCATTGTAAATAAAATATATTGCAAAAGAATTACCTAATATTCTTGTAATTTTTTCAAGACACAGGCCGTTAAAATCGTCCTAACCCCTCCCCCTCCCGGCGACCCTGGTTAGGGAGGAGGACAAGGAACTTGAAGTGGGGCGAAAGTTCAATTGTAAATTTATTGCACAGAAGTGAGATGTTTCTGCTGCGAAAAGGTAAAAAGGCCGTACTACTAGATCTACTGTGCTCAATTGTGATCTATCCATCAGATTGTCGTATTCAAGATATTTGGGGGGGGGGGGGGGGGGCTAACAATAAAATACGTCACGTCCTTGTAGTATAATGAAATCCCATTCAAACTGTTCGGTTTTGTGCGGGTGATTTATTTAAAAATGGCCATGCTATGTTAATGTGCACATGAGCATAATTTTGTACTGGGCGTTGGGCTGAACAAATACGATTGTACATGAGGGATAGGCTGTTCTAATGGATTTGCTATTGTAATGGATTTGAGCATGTTTATAGGCTATTCTAATGTGATTGTGAATGAGGTGCCGGGGTAATGTAATGTGAGTGCGCGTGAGATGTCAGCAGGCAGGCGGCCTTTTCCTAATGCATCCCCGGTATGCGGTGTTGATTCTGGGACAGATGCAGCGCGTACAAAGACGTTGCCGTGGTGGGGACTTGCTCCACTGTAATGTATTTACTGTGTAATTTGTGTCTCGGTGAGCGGCCATATATCCTGTTTAAGAGTGACACCTCTCCTCCCCCGCTCTGCCGCGCCACTCTGACGGGGACGGGGCCGGCACGCTGTGCTGATGGATGAGCTCGTCAATGGCAGCTCCGGGCTCCTCCACCGCAGGAGGACGCACAGGGCCCAAGACAGTCGGCACAACAACCCAATCACTGCGGATCACACGGGAAAACAATCGCGGCGTCTCCTAAGGGCGTGGGTTTATGCGTCCCCGTGCCGTGTGTGATCACGACCAGAGTGGAGTATGCACCTCACATCTGACGCACGCCACTTACGGTGAGTGTTGGGAAAACGGATTTGTGTCCGATTGAAGGACAATAGGAAGGGCATGTTAAAGTATTGCAGGATATTGACACACAGTTACAGCCCCAGTTGCAGTCATACTCAGGACTGGTTAATTAATTGGTAACCAACCAGTATGGGGATCCAACGCACTACCCCTGCCACACGTTTTTGCACTTTTGGTTTTACTTCATGTTATATGTTTTCAGTGTGATATACTTTAGAATATACACAGGCATAGACTGCAAATAGCAGCATATTTTCCCTTCTCTATCATCCCATTAGTGACGTGCTCCATTTCCTGAAAGACATGCCATTGAGCAATCCATTGAGTATATCCTGTCTCGTACGTCAACAGGCAACGAGTGACAGGAAGGGGAAACAAGTGAGCCTAACCTGTCAGAAAACCAATGTCCCCATTAAGAGATCATGATGCGCTGTATGATTCATGATGGCCGGACAGGAGAGCCAGCTAATTGGAGCACATGGAAAGGCCAATGCTGGGCTGAATGAGTTGCGGTGTGTGCCTGTGAGTGTATGTATGTGTGTGTGTGTGTGTGTGTGTGTGTGTGTGTGTGTGTGTGTGTGAATCTGTCTGAGTGGGAGAAACGTTGGCCCCTGTTTCCCTTTCGACTTGTGACATGTACACATCAAAGCCTCACACTAGTCACGCTGCACCAATAAAAGGCTAGTATCTTTGTTGCATAGGATCAGGAGGGGGTGGGGGGGGGGGGGGGGGGGGGGGGGCGTGTTGCCTACGGGGTTAAATATTCTCTATGTTTTTGATTATCCTTTGCGATCCCTTCATGCTTTTCTCTTCAGATATCTGACTGACTACCGATGAAGAAAAAAAAGGGGTTGTTTTGATGCTTACGCATCTCCGATGACAAAGATCTGTATATGACTGTTACAGTAGATGAGTGTATGTATGGCAACAATGTGAGTAAGTAGTAGGGAGGCCTGGTCTTCTAGTTTTTAGTCCCATATGTGGGGATTCCTTGTTACTTACCCAACCCAAGGACCTCATCCTATATTTCAACATATGACAAATGCATCACCAAAAGCATCCTAGAGCTAAGAGGCTATCAAGAAAAGTCTCCTACAGGTGGTATTTTGTCATGATTGAAGGTGATATAATTGGATCACCTTTCCTCCGTGTAAATGAAAGCAGATTTGCAACCGCAACAACAAAGAACCCTTTCCATCAGCAGCCATCAGATTTTCACCATCAGAATTCAAGCTAAATCTCCAATTTAAAACCTTCAATATCAACAGATCTATCTTTAATACTGTTATAATGTGTTTGACTTTTGAATGATCTTCCACGTGCACGACTGTGGCTCTATTACAGCAGACACCGTCTTAACCAAAGCGCCTGCCCAGCGTTGGTAACGTTGTATGTAAATTCTACACGACAAACAGCTCTTGACACAGAGAACACCAAAGATTTTGAATTCAAACTGGCCAAATACGACAAATGCTCCATTCTGCACAACTTAACAACCTCTGCAATTTGATGAAGTCATCCCAGTATTGTTCCCTGTATGGAGATTCAACATGGACCATTTCAATTTAGCCATCATCTCTGGCTTCCAAATACAAGTGATTTTTTTGTTTGTTTGTTTGTTTGTTTTAGTTTTCCTTGCTCAAAGAACCTGTTGCATCAGCAAACAAGGCATATCCATTCGGGAAAGAAATCGATGAGTCCTGTTCACCGGTGGTCTCTGGTGAACCTTCTGACAGCTGGCCTGATTGAAGATTGATCACAAGATATAAGCACAGTGGTTCAGCCCCAGGCGATCTGGGCCCTGTCACTGTAACATTGGCACGGCACTCTTTTTTGGGTTGTCGCCAATGAAGTCGTTGCCTCAAAACATTTACTGGAGTCACCATTCGATGGATTCTAAGTTCAATCACACAGGTATGATATTGCCATTTGATGTGGCTAAGGGCCATTGAGTTTCACTAGTGGCAAAAAAAAACGGGGGGTGAAAAAGACAGTTATTGTCCAGACAGAATTTTTTCCTTCAATTCTTCAAAATGCGAGACTAAAGTGTGCATGATGAATCAGAGGGCAGAACGAAAACGTTATTTATTTTTCTTTTCGCTTTCTTTAACGAACGCTTTCTTCAAACTTTTAAATATCTCATGTAGATTAAAATGCAATGATCGGATAAAAAATGCCCACCGAGTGTTTTAGTCACTTAGAGCTCATGAAATATTTCCAAGAGTGCAATGAAGTGACCAGGGAACGGGAACGGGGGGCTCCTCACCGGCACGGCCGTCGCACTCACGTTAGACAGTCCATCAACAGGCACATTTCGGCAGAGAACGCCGAAGAAATACCTACTCATGAGGTGGTCAGGGGCAAAGAGGTAGCCTCCGGGAAGCTATTTACCTATATGAAATATTTACATCTGTGCTAGATTTGACTTATGGACATAGTTTATTATAAGGGAATCGAGTCATATGTGAGAAATTATACAAATTGGGGAAGAATCTATGCTCAGAAGGCTAGGCATAATGGATACTGTGAAAGCAAAATTGATTAAGCCAGTGAAAAGGCATTTAAGGTAAGACAAAGTAACGGGATATATTTTTGACTATTCATCCCAGCAGATGCAGGCACCCTTTGAGCACGTTTGTTTTTGTTGATGTCACCATTTTCCCATACACAAGGCAGGTAACAGCCCCCCCCCCCCCCCCATTGTTTGAGATCACAGGCTGTAAAGCAACAGCTTTGGTCAGCACATTCACAGAATAATGACTGCAGAGAGAGAGTGAGAGAGAGAGAGAGAGAGAGAGAGAGAGAGAGAGAGAGAGAGAGAGAGAGGAAGAGCCTATCTGGGCTCAGCACATGCACTACGTCTAACCAAAGCCCCCACGCACTCCCTAGCCCTTATTCTAAATTCAGCTCCACAAGAGGCCATATGGCACCTGAAGATGCTGGCTGGAGACATCTGAGAGCATCTTCAGAGGAGCCTTTTCAGATCGGGATCCAAGCACTCCTGGAGAGTTGCCACATGAATATTTTACTCCCGTTTTTTTTTTTTTTGTTTAACTGTCTTCCTATCTCGACTCTAAGAACTGTTTTACTCCAGTGTTTTTACTCCATTTTTTTTTTTGTTTCTATTACAAACGTGCAGCATACACTCCCTGTATATTCACAGTCTGTGTTGTTTTGGGGTTGTGGAAACAACAGGAGAGGGTTTGTTTCAGCCATACCAATTTGGATCTGCCAGCTCATCCACCCAAACACCCAGTGCCTTGGCAAGAGTGGCGGCATGGGAGCCCGTTCTTTCCTTTAGGGTTGGTGCATCTTCCGACTGCAGGCAGTCCCTGTTTGGTCTGTGGACGTGAAAGGGAGCCTTGTGTTTAATCAGTGGCCTTGTCGTTTGGCCTGGTAAAGAGTGTCATCATTCCCAACATGTTGTGCCCAGTGGGGAGTGACTTGGCCCCCCGGTGAGGCTGCACATGTTGTTTGAGTTCTTCTCTCTTGGCACGCGGTCTGCGCTGTGGAACGCTCACGGGTTCAATCGTGTTTTCAGATACATGGACAATCGTCCGTTTGTGCGTTTGAGAATAGCCACAGAGTGAAAAAGGCCGACGGGAGTGAATGAAAGAGAGAGAGAGAGAGAGAGGAGAAATGACATGCAGGATCATGGTGGAATAGAAAGATAGAACAAAGCAAAAGAGGGAGTAATTGTTTTTTGGGGGCTTATTATATCATCTCTAATATCGGTGTAATTAGCAGGAACCCATATGCCTGTCTCCTCCAATTCGTGTGGAAAAATAATAAAAAGTAAGCTATTCATTCGGTAATGGTGAAAAAGAGATTTGGTTTTGTGAAAATGATTACTCTGGTGTTTCAATTACATCTGCAGGTTATTGGGTTATTTTCAGTTTGCCAGTGGAAAAGGATCTCTCTGGCGGTCCATTTTTGTTTGTCTGCCGTAATTAACTGGAAGGTGAAGATTATGACTATGTGCTCCCACAGTGTGTGTGCGTGTGCATCATGCAGAATTCATATGGTGAGCCGATCCTTAAGACAATGAGCTTAGTTTAGAGCCACAGCCCACACTGATGAAGGATTGACCACAATCAAAAATCGCATGCTAATCTTTCCAGCTGGCATTCAGTATCAATATTCATCACACAGGCGCCATCCGCCTGGCGGATCTATTTATGAGCTTGGTGGGGAGGGGGGTGGAGATTTACAATCCTAATACTAGCAACAAGTTGATTGGATTGGAGTATGCTCCCTCTGCTGGGTGGAAGAAAAACACAGTTTAGGGAGGTTCTATGTGGCAGGAGATGGTCTCCTCACAGTACATCGAAATAGCTTGGTAATCAGATGTCCCCCACCAATCAGATCGAGTTAAGTATTTATTGTCAGTCATTTTGTACATTTGAAAATTATTGTGTAATCACGGCTTGTTTATTCTCCCTAACAATAGCTTCCTTGTATAACTGTGATACATTGGAAGCCAAGACACATAAAACCATCTTGAGTCAACAGTCCAAGAAGGCAGCTGTGACTTGTATCTTACATAAATAGTTCCACACAAACAATTCCAACAGAGACATGTTTAATATTATCAATTAGGTCAAAATGTATTTTAACAAGTTTCTTATCAGCCAAGGTTAGCTGTGAACTAATTCCTCTGTTATGGTACAAATTCTGAGGAACTTGTCCCCAGAAAGGGACAAAAACCAGGTAGTTGCCCAGAACTGACTCAGTCTTGACTTTTACCGTTGGCCACTCCAGAGGCCTCAGTGGAGCAGTTTAGGGATTAAGTGCCTGGCTAAAGTGCACCTTGGCAGGAGTTACGAGGCATGGGAAAGCCTTAGCCTTTGCTCAACAATTCTTCAGCTACTGTTTAGTTGCCTATTTACTTCCCTAACCCATACTCACCTCGGAAGTATGAGAGCTGAAACCGGAAACCTACCAGTCACCAGCTTGATCCTCCAGCCACAAAGACACTGCAGTAGCTTGGCCGAATAGTAAGACAAAATAAAACGGAAATATCTTGTGAGGATCAAATGTTGCTTTCCATAATTTCCCATGACTGACCTACGTGACTCATTTTATTTGATCTTATTCATGTTCCCATTTCCTTTCTTCTCTATTTTTATTTTTTCAAATGTTACTGCTGAAATACATAATTCATAGTGGCTTGTTTAAAATAAATAGTAGAAGTGAAAATGTTTTACTAGGCGGATGAATGTTTTTTTTTTTTTAAATGACCGTTTAGCAGGAAAGATCTCGCCAAGGTGTTTTGAAGGAATGTGCGTCTGGAGTTGCGGAGAGCCACGCAGAGAAGAGGCGTGCAGACAGCCTCGTCCTGTTTTATGATTACGCATTAGCAGCTCCAAGTGCAATTATGAGCTGTAGGTTCCAGCCCCCGGTTCATTCATTATACATCCATCGCCCGGCGCACTTAGACGGCCTCTTGTGCTCTCCTTTTCTCCACCCAGTGTGCCTCCCCGAGCCCAAGTAAGGCTCTGCCCGCGGAGGCTTCTGCTATTAACAGAATTAACTCCCGCCATGAGCACAGCCCAGGGAGAACATACCAATTCCATTATCTCTGCTGGACGAGAGCCATTCTCCCACAGCCACACTGCAGCCAAAGTGCTGCGAGCGTGGAGCCAATGGCCCCGCCGGACAGGAACACAACATGCTCCAAGTCTCAAGTGCACTCTGTAGCTCCGTCTAACTCGATTCTCTCTGCTTGAAATATTCATCTTCCTTCCACGCCGGGAAGAAAAACACACACATTTTGAATCTCCTCTAAGAATGTACTTTTTTTTAATGGCGTTTTTTGATTTGGCATATTCTTCCTTTTTTGGGGTGAAAGTTTGGTGAACCGCTTGCGGACTGACTTCCAATTTATTTAGCGGTTTGCGTGAGTCCACTTTCTCTCTGTGCATATAGTTACTGCTCGCATGTACTGTATCAAAACATCAAACAAAGCTTCATATCTGTTTAGGGGGCATCGTTGCCATCTGAGGGCTTGATGAATTTTAAGCCATTTGTCATTGCATTGCAGATGGCCCTAACACCCTACGGAGGGAAGGCTACATTCTCTCTCTTCTTGGGTGGTTGTTGAAAGTTCCTGAGTCCCCGCTGTGACATCAGCGTGGCAATTAGTTTGAAAGCATCACTTTCAGGCGCCTCATTGAGGCAGTAATCCATTAGAGCTGGAGAATAATCTCCTGAGTGATTTACCTGAGGAGCGTGAACCACTCAACTACTCATTACAGTCCTTAGTGGTAATCCAGCAGCAATAACTACGACTTGCTATGCATCACATCCCCACATCAACACATCACTCCAACAATAACACAATTCTTGAACCACAATGTGTTTCATTGTGTTGGTACCAAACTGGGACAATTCCGCATGCCAGGATACTAAACCTGGGTGGAATTATTCCTGTGAGACAAAATTACAAAATGTCCCCTGAAAGGTACCACACTGGCAATTGGAAGGCTGAAAAAACAATAACCAACCATTTTTTATTATTGTGCTTCTTTCTGGTATACTTCGTTTTAACTCCAAATCTAGGCTACCCAGTGTGTAATTTTATTTACAATAAAAACAATATTTTTTGCCCCAACATTGCAAAAGCAAAGTTTTCATTTCATGTTTTTTCAAACATACTTTGTTCCAAACATTTGTGCTATGTTCTATTGAAGTTATTGAAGTGCTCAATCAAGGAGCAGCGAGTGGGGTGTGTTGGTATTAAAAGCTACGAGAGGAGGAGAATGATTGCTGATGAAGGTTGCCATGGCAACTCATTCGACTCTGAAAGGTCTGCAAACCTGGCCCAAAGATACCTCATCACCAGTGACCAGTGAACAGGACATAACCTTCTTGTTATTTTGGGTTAATGGATCTTATTGTATTGTATAGACATCGGATGTGGATGAGTGAGCTTATGTGCGTTCAGTTCTCATCCAAAAAACACACCGACCGACTTTAGCTGTCACATTCACTGACCTCGCCATGTTAGCATTAGCTTTGATTTCACAAGTCTCTCTGGTTTAGGTTAATGAATATTAATGTCTAATAAAGATTTGACTGTGCTAACAATTTCCGTCCGTATGGTCTGTTTCTGTACGTGTGCTTGTGTTTGTGTATTCCAGCAGGGAACATTAGATGATTAATAGAATTATGCGCTGGGAGCAAACCTGTAGAATAAGATTACAGTATCATCCTATTCAGTCATTTGGATGATTATCTGTGTTCCTGGTTGGCTTCAGTAATTAATTGCCCTAGAACGAATGCTTCCATGTCGTTTCCTCAATAAACTACAGTAAAGTGGTTGTGCAAGCTCAAGTACCTACCACTCTAAAGAAGCTCTTGCCAGCTGTTTGATTCAGAATGCCAAGCTCCAAAAAGTTTGGGTAAATATTCAGGCATCCAGATCAGCATATGGCATAATTGAAAGAGCTAGAAAAGGAGTATACCACTCTATTTGCGTCAACAACATTTCATGAACTAGATTGGACCACAAGCCAGAGAGATCATCTAAAATGGAGAGGGTGTTTTGTTAAACCATTCCGTTTATACCGCACTCTTCCCTTCGCTCTGTCACGGCTTGTTTGGGGTCTTATCAGTTTTGCGAGTCTGCACAAGCCGAGCTCTTGTTGAAATCCCCCATTAACATGCAGCGGGGATGCCCGTTGGCGTGGTTTCGTCTGGAGACTCTTGTAGGTCCCGGTGAGCCCGGGACACAGACAGAGCATTCTCACAGGTTGCTCACAGGAAAGTGTCGAGTCCCTGGGGAGAAAAGTGGCCCATCATGTCCGTGCCCTGTGCAGGACCACTTACATAAACTTGCAGACAAAGGACCCCTCTCACTGGGGCTGGAAAACGGGAATCAAAGCCATGTGCTGCTTGGGACTGAGCCTAATCGTGTACAGCTGAGCCCCCTGGACTGTTCTCCTCTCCGCGGGTCAGTCAGGGCTCCTATGCTAATTTGTAATCGTCAGAGTTGTCGAGCTGGGTCGGCAAAGAGTGCTCTGATAGGCTGAGGGATTGATGTGATGCTGTATTGAGCTCATTGTCTTCTCTGCTGATGCACATATCTAATGGGATGTCATATCATAATTCAGAGGGAAGCGTGCAGCATCTTTCAAATGATCCCTTTTTCATGTTAATACAGAAGAATCAAGAAAATGTGTGACAAAAGCCATATTTCCCTCTGGACTGAAATCCACGTTACTAAAAAGAAATCTCCAGCAAGTGGCTTCAAATTTTGGCACTTAAAGGTTAGCTGTCCAATAGGAATACCTCCATAGTTCAAAAATAACATTGTCTTCCCACTTCACTGCCTTCGCTTTCAATATAATTGCCTGAGGAGAGAGAAAAAGAAAGTGAGAGACAAGTGTGTATGTGCGCACACACATGCGTGCGGGAATGTAGGAGGGAAAGAGAGAGAGAGAGAGAGAGAGAGAGAGAGAGAGACTCAATGTCTGGTGCAAAAGAAAAAGAATGACAAAGAGTAAAAAAAAAAGAACCGAGGTTCTCTTGAAAAGTTGGCAAAGGTGCAAGATGTAAAAGGACAGAGCGCAAGGACTGAATGGGAGTAGGGAAGATGACAAATGAAGAAGGAGCTCGCTGGCTGCGAATTTCCTAGAGAAGGGGAAGCTAATGGGGAAGGTCATGGTAATGCGCCTCCATTAGAGTCTCAGTTTAGCCTAATTGCTTGCCCAAGCCTGCATGATTTCCTTAGACATTGTTGGAGTAATCATTGAGGCGTTAGCAAAGAATAACAACACCCTAACATCCTTAGGCAATGCTTCCCCAGCAACAATTTTTCAATCAATCATGTTCTTTGGCAAAGTTATCTTATTCTCTTGGAGCCTGTTACTCTGCTGGCGGGTCAGCTACATACTTAGATGGATTGTCTGTGTAAGGTCATTACATCACCATGCCACAAAGGCAAGCTATACCAACTTGGAATGCGACAAATCTATAGATGTCAGTGAAAACAATGGTTTTATATAATACTAAATTATATTTGGATCAGTAACTTGTTTGTACAATATGCACTCCTCAAGCGCCAGCAGTACTGCTACAGTGAAGATCTAGGGGAGGAGGATCTTATACAAGAATTTGAGCCAGAGGTGTGTCCCATCCCCTTCCTAGCACATGACTCGGGGTAGAGCTGGATCCTCTGTCACACCCACCCTGACTCCACAGCCATCAATGTATTCATCTCTCTCCAGCCACCATTCCACCACGCGGGCAAAGTCCACATTGTACATGTGTAAAGTGGATGGACACTAGAGAGGCCAGCATGCTGTCCATGCTCCATAAACCGTTATCTGGACAAACTGTGCAGAGGAAGATAAAAGCTGCAATATAGAGATTGGTAAGTGTCCCCATCCCCGATGCTGTGTTAGACTACAACAAAAGCATGGGATGGGTTGACTTATCAGACCCTATGGGCCAACACAGTGTCCAACACAAGACAATGAAGAGGGATGCAACTTTCTTTGAACACTTTCTGAACACTGTTGTATAGTCAATAGACTCGTCCTCCACCAACAGCTCGATGCCACAGGAAATGAGACCCCTATGACCCAGAACCAGTTTCGGGAGGTCAACTTTGGTAAAGCATCACGAACATCTGCCCATGCCATTCTAGCCTGCTTGCCTACATTCCCGGAGCAGGACTCAGACAAAAGAGGTTACTGCACTGATTGTCAAAGTCGGGACATACCCCATACAAAGACCACGAGTGCCGTGCCAAGCCTTTGGTGTGTTTTTCTGCTGCATTCCCAATAGGAGCTGTTTCGCTTTTTACAATGATGCACATCAGCCTTAGCCTTTATTTAATTACCCGGTGTTTTTTTTACTGCACCTTTTTTATGTACTGTTTTGTGTCTTGTGATAAAAAAAATTGCTTCTTGTAAATAGTTAGCATTATTTATTTATTTCTGTCATTTGTATTCTTTTGGAATGTTACAGTAAGGATATTATTTCAACAAATACTGGCACAACAATATGACTGCATTCAATAAGGTATTGCAGACTAATAAGCTGCAATTGGGCCTATTGGATAGGTTAGGGTCCTTTTTGGACAGGACACTTGTACCTATCTGTGCTAAAACCCAAGTAATTTTTCTACTCTTTCCTTGATTTGCATCAAATATGCCACAGTTGCTCATCAATAGTTGCACTGTGTACTACAGAGATCAAGTATTCATTATTTTCTGAAGCTTACTAAAGTAGTTATTCAATCTAAAACCTACATTTCTAATTAGTCGGAAATTATATATTCAATTTCTTCAGTCTAATCTCCCCAGAAGGTCTAAGCCACTAACATTTAGTTGATTTTGTCATTTGAACATGATTACCAGGATGTTACCTTTCATGGGGTGTCAAAATGCATGTGGCTCTAGATTTGGAGCTGTAATCATTTTTTGGGAGGTATGTAATTTCAGGCGGATTTTCCCAAAATAGTCAAGAAAAGGTTATCAGCAGAAGGAACGTTAATAGGTTTGCCTGGCATTTCTTAACTTTCGGTTATACATGAATGGTGATCAAAATAATTTGGAAAGCAATTATGAAACTTTCCGCAAGATATTTCAATGTATATATTTATTATTATAAATGAACACCATTTTCTAATGTTCTTAAACATTCCATTATTCCATTCGTTTTTTTTGTGTGTTTTTTTTTGTGTCAATTTTGGTTTACACACTAAAGATTTAATTATTTTACCAACAGAATAAATGATTGAATAGTAATGTCTAGATCTGATAGCAGGTACGCTTTAGATAAGATAAGAAATTAGGCCTTGTTAAGACGAGGGAATGTGTCTGGTTTCTCCCATTATGACAAGGCACTTAAGGACTCAGAGATTATCTAGGCCCACGAAATTCCCCAAGCGACTGTTTACGTCAGAATGTTTCCCCAAATAAACCATGGGTGTCCTTTTAAAGCATTGTCTTCATGCTAGACCGTTCTTTTTTAACTTGTTTAGCGCATGAGATCTAACTTCATCTGCTCTTAGACATGAGGCGTTTTCACGCTTGTTCTTTCCACTTGCCAAACAAACTCATCTGATTTGGAGCTCTTGTCACTGGCAAAACAAGAAAGCAAGCGTGAGATGGCAATGAATACCATTACTCACATTGAGGCAATATATTCCTAAAAACAAAGCTTTAGGCTTTCTGAATGCAGGCCTAAGATGTATTGTGATAAGCAATTTCAAAGAGATACCGTAAGGATAGGTAAAAGGAACTAGAAATACAAAGTCACTATTCTAGCCAACGTTTAGTGGGTTGTCATTTCACAGTGGTGCAACATTCCCAAAGGTGGAAAGGTTGAAAGATTCTAATTGGCATGTCTAGAATTGATTAGACTGCCCACACTGTTCATATATTAGATAAATACATTCATGTCTATGTATGGGTCAAGGCTGATGTCAGATGTGAGAAAACCCTGTGCTTTTTATACTATTTCTTTGCAAATAGCATACAGTTTATAACGTCACTTCTTAAAAAGAAAGAGGCTGTTCTGTAGGCACTCACATGTAGCTTTTATTGACAATGACTCAAAGGTTTCCTTCAAGAATGAGACATATCTGTTCATAGCTTAATACTTCAAAACAAAAAGGAGATTTAGAGATTAGAAACTGTTGAAACTGGGTTTTTTAACGTGAGATAGACATGGGTTTCCCCTTCCAATAAATGTAAAAAAACAGACTTAAAGACCCTCAAAATCACACTGTAATTTGCACCAACGCATCTTCCAGACCCCTCTAATCTTCAATCAGCTACGTGAATTTTAGGTAAAAAAAAAATATATATATCATGTCAAAGTAGCCTGGTGGAGCATTAAGGATGACTTGACGGATATGATAGCGTGTGTGTGTTTGTGTCCATGTGTCCGTGTGTGTGCGTGTGTTTGTTTGAGTGTGTGATTGCATGTGTACGTGTGTGATTGGTCTGCGTTGAATGGTAGTCCACTGTATGCTTGCCTTGTTGTGGTTCATTTGATAATACCCAGAAAACATTCCCAAAGGTAAAGCTGTGTACTCTGACAGAAACAAGTGTCATTTCAACTCGCGTGTGCTGTATTCATGTCGACTTCATGTCCGTTGTGTAAGCACGACTCACACATACATCGTTGTTGTTTTTTTTCACTTTCAACATTGTATAGGTAAATATTTCTTTATGGAATCACATCTCAAAATGGGAAAGCCAATGTCTGTATTTCACTTGTCATATGTTTTAAAAAGTACAAGTGCAACAAGTCTACATGGTCAAATATCATTTATTTCTTTCACATAAAATTTCACTCAAAATAAAATCCGCCATCATTTAAAGCAGCATGGGCAAAGGTAGATCTGCGACTACCTGACAAGCTTCACTTTAGGGCTGAGATTTAAAACTACTCAAAACTGCCCCTCACTCAGGCTTTCATGGCAAATGCATCATTCAGGAGACGAAAAGGTACAACAAAAGCTACTTATGGATTATATGCAATATTAATGCTACAAGTCTGAAAATGGTGTGAATGAGGGTGAAAAAAGGAAGATTTCAAGTGTGCTATTTTTGAGTATTGCTGAGGAAATTACATAAATGTTTGCCTTATGTTACTTTGGGTAAGGGTCGTCTTGCTTCCTGCGGCACACCCAATGAAAGGTCATGCAGCATTCATTAGATAGTTCGGCCAAGGGTAAATAGCACGCTGAATCACTGTAGAACTCTGCGATTGTGCAGAATTCCATTACAATTTTGAATGTCTCAGATTAGTATGGCTGACGGTTTTCTGAAGCCTAATTAGACTCAAATCAAGACCAGACTGCGGGTGTGGAAACGACAGCAATTAAGCAGTATTTAATGAAAAACAGTCATCACCATCTGCTATGGCCTTCAAAACAAGCTTTGAGGAAAGCTTCCAACCAATAGTTACACTTAACTAGAAAGTACATTTTCAGTCAAAGTTGTTTAGGGTTTTTACCTCAATGTATTCTTACACATTAAATGTGTATGCAGTTATAAAATAAACTCTGAAAGACATATTTATTTGACTTTGTATGACTGTGACATACAATCTGATGTTTCTGTCATCTAAATCAGGTGGACAGGGATCCATTGGGTAAAAAAAGTTTGCTGTTCTACGACACTGCCCGTTTGCTGTAAAACAATGACCGGTGTGCAAGGTGGGAGATGCCAGATTTCAAGTGGGTTGGTCACAGGACTGGAATGGGATTTTTATAAGGCAACATCCATTTGTGGTTTTCCTGGTAGGTTTTAAATTGACATTAAATCGGCTAGACAAATATCAAGGTTTCTTGTTAAATCCGCTGCATAGCTGTGAGTGTATGCGTTGGAGGAGGCCTTGAAAAAGGAACTTGACCTCTACAGGACAAGCTATTATACAGCGGCATTACACTGTGGAAAGTTCTTCTCTCCGACTAACTTTAAAAAAAAATACATGTACAAAGACAAATTGTGTTGATGAACGCCTGTTTGCCTTACCAAAGATATTGAGTGATAATTTTTGGGGTAATTCTCCCTTCAAAACAACAAGACTTGATCAAACTTTTTAATTGTTAAGGATTTAAAACGAATTAATTCAAGCAAATTGGAGCATGTTCCATATATCTCCTACCATAGACATAACAGGCAGCTGATATAAAGTATGAGACAGCTACTTGGGTAGAATGAAAGTTGACTCAATTATTCATGTGCCCAGTGGGATTAAAAGTTATCCATGTTGAAGCCAATTTCCTTTTGTTGACCCTCAGGTAATTGCGTAGAGGGTCAGTCTGACCATCCCATTTTGGTGACACAGCTGACAGGGTCTCTCTTCATGCGTACGTATAATATATTCCATTTAGGTACACCACAGGGGTCAAAGTTCATAAAAATTGTAAATGAGTGTCTCAATAATGAACATGCTCCGAAACGTAGTCCAATGTAATGTAGACTGGGGTTAAGTGTACCTAGGGGTTACATGGCCGAGGTACAGAAGTTGGAGTCAGAGCTTTAACTAAACTGCCACAACAATAATATGCGCATGCATATTACCAAAATGAAATGTGTTTATTTACTGTAGATGGATACTGTAGTATTTTGGTATAAGATTATACGAGTGGACTGAGCAAATCTTCCTTTCTCGCAACTGAATGTAAGAACTAACCCAGTGTATTGAAATGTAATATTCATATTTTTTTATATTGTTTGTAAACATTAGATAAGAATAATAGGGAGCATAAAAGTCCTATAAAGTTTGTCGCTAATCCATTCAACTTTAAAAGAATCAGTGTCACCATCTTTACTTGATGTCTGCTCACTGTATCCACCACGGTTATTTAACCTTACTATGGTTAAACATGTGGAACCATGCAAGGCTATAAGAAACAACAGATGTGGAACCATTTTAAATATCATGCAAATGTTGGCTCATAAGAATATCCTTAAGGGTGTTCCAGTCCAAAGAACATGTCATACAGCGCAGTGAAAAGGAATAAGATTAGGTAGAATGTCCAGAAATGGTTTGTAATTCCTCTATAGCTGGTTCGCCTCACTGCATGTTGATAAAGCAGTTGGAAGATTTCTGAGATCTATAGAAGACGCGTGGCGGAGCCCCACCTCAAGTCCACAGCCGCTGCGTAGTCTGCAATTACAGCTCACGACTCCGAATAATATGCGACTCCAGTGTTTAACAAACAATTATCTCACCTCATGTTCATGCTGTGAAAAAGCTGTCCAAAATGGTCAGCTAGTATTCAGCCTTTACATGTGCTTGATGAAGCTCATGGGCCAAAATGTAATAATTTTTTGTATTTGCTCTTTTATTTGTGTAAGGCAAACAGCGTTATTTATATTGCCATGTCAATTGTACTTTTCAAAATGATTGTATTTTATAAATAATATCTTAGTAATGCAGGCACTTTCTTCTGTTATTGATTTCTTCATCAAGTGAAATAAACAATAACTTCCCTATTTGTAGTATTTAAAGTTTGGAATCCACCTATGTCTAAATACAAAGGGAAGGGAGGTGTCTGACATAGCAACCCCCCCCCCCCCCTCTCTTGATAACTTGCAATGCAAGTACCGGCTCTTAGGTGGAGCAAAAGGCTTAAGCCATTTCATTCAAGAGGAAAAATATTCACCCTATGAATTTATTTATACTCTTGGCTGGTATGCCATTTACAGGAGTCCCCACAGTGCTGTCCGCTCAAGCTGCCTCCCTGCACTCCCAACTTCGCTTCCCCCTGGAGAGACTTCCTCGCACTGGTGAGCATGTAGCCCTGGTCTCTGAGCACTCTGCCCAGCGCCTGGGGAAAGACACCCCTCAGAAAACACCTACATGGAAATGCAATTAAAAGCTCTTTTCTCTGAATAGAGCCGCCTGGTTTTGGGGGACAGTGGCAGGAAATGGAGTGTGAGACACGACGGTGGCTGAACAACCCTGAGATCAGGAGAGGGGATGGAGCAGGGGGTGGGGGGATGAGGGGATGAGGGGGGTCTGTGGGAGGGGAGGGGGCAACCATGCAAAGTACGTTTAACACTAAAACACTCACACACTGTTCAGATGATGGCGCCGGAGCGTTACATCACGTGTGTGTTGTCCATGGACATTTTTATTGTGGCACAGTGACCAGCACCGCATACAATAGTTCACACTGGGAATTGGGCCAAAATGACAACTATTACAAAGTGTATTTAGCACCACAAGTGGAACAAAGACACAGGCAAAAAACATAATTAGCTATTGTGGGGTGGGGGGGTTCTGTTTACCCTTTCTGCAAAATTGGATTTACTCGTCATGGTCACCTTTTTTATGGGATTTCGCTCCCGGGATTTCCAGCAGGTCTACCAATTCGGCTCTGCCGTTGAAAAGCCGCAGCACAAACACTTTGACCCTACTCGAGTTGAAGTTCCTTGCCTTAGAAATTACCATGGCCTTCCTCTCCACTGTAATTGCTCAAATTGCTAATTGGACTGTGGAAGCCATCCCTCTGAAATGCATTGGGGATTTCCAGCAGTCGGAAGTTGAAAATAACAAGCAAAAAATGCTTTTAAATTCCAATTGCCACTAGACATCTGGATGGCCTTGCCCTGAATGCATTTTCATAATTAATACAAAGTCTGGAAGAAGGTGGCTTTTCTTTTTTATTGAAAGGTCCTTATGCATTCCCCTGGCTAAATATGCAATAGAAATTGTAAACTTGGCATGCAAGGAAGCTGACATTTGAAACAGAGCATTCAATATTCATTTAAATTCAACGAGAGGGCCTAACACAATTTCTCTTCTTAGCCACAGGCTAAATTTGAAGGGCCACATGCCTCTAGGAAGGTCTCTGTGTTTTTGTCTGCTTGTGTATTACAGTAACACCTCAAACCTTGACATGCGGTTGGCGGTTTCTTTACAAAGAAGAGCACCTAATTTTTTCGGCGCTTATTCTCCCCCAAGATCAGTCAAAAACATCAATGCAGATTGTTTGAACTAATAGGGTTAGATGTTTTATAAAAGTGAGTTAATTATAATCTACATTTTTGAAAGGGTATAATTTGAACTGTATAGGGTAGCATATTATATTAATATATATATATATATATATATATATATATATATATATATATATATATATATATATATATATATATGAGTGTGTGTGTGTGTGTGTGTGTGTGTTGCATATATTTCCCTTAAAAGTAGTGTTTCCTTTTATAGGATAAAGGTCTATCTTAGGACACCTAGTTTGCAAACCACAGGCAGGCAAAGCAGATGCTCTGGCCATACAGGTGGTGGAGGGTCATGTGGCGCTGTCTGCGCCGGTCTCAAAGGTGTGACAGTATGGGTGCCATGGCTGTGGCGCAGTCACCTGGCTGTGCAACAAAGAGGCTGAGCGATGTGATGGAGATGGGGCTGGTCCACTTACGACACCATCTGTTGCAGCTAAGAGAGGCTGCTGGCAGCTTCAGCTGTTGGAGGGAAACACACCTGGAAAGCAGTCAGCAAGGTTTCGATTCTTACGGCTTGCTACAAAGGCTGCTTGAACCACTCTGCTGTACGACTCAAAGATCTGATAGGCCAGACAGAGGCTTCTGTTCAGAGAGTAGACCAGAGAGGAGATTCCGGTTCTCTCTACGTTGCGTTGACAAAGTGGTGACCCAGTGGAGGTAAAATGCTTCTGTGGATGGTCAACTGTGGTACATCGATAGAGTTGCAAAGACATGGTCCGAGCCAGCAACCAATAATGCATAATACTATTAAATTATTAAAATGTTCCCATTATATAACTCAATATTTGTTTTAGGCTATAATTTAGTGTGTTATACAACATCGCAAACCTATTCATGGGATTGCCATTGCCCATATTCAACAATTTATGAAAAGGATCATAATTTGTATCACCATCTGACACGTTGCACAATTAAGTTGCCCAAAAGGTTGTTCTATGTAG
Organism: Aplochiton taeniatus; assembly: GCA_017639675.1. Classification (NCBI taxonomy): domain Eukaryota; kingdom Metazoa; phylum Chordata; class Actinopteri; order Galaxiiformes; family Galaxiidae; genus Aplochiton; species Aplochiton taeniatus. The sequence continues at coordinate 16,092,561 of CM030177.1, forward strand.
TAGGGCTGTTGGGCTAAAATAAGGCTCTTTGAGACAGTTTAAAACCAACGGCACACATACACATTATGTCTGACTTCAAACTTAAAACATAGTTGTTAGATATCGTGGAAAGGTCTGCAGTAACTTTGTTAACTGTTGCACTGACTATGTTGAATCTGTATATGAAAGTTTGTATTTGCATGTGTGTGTGAATCTTATTTGTTTGTGTATGGCATTTACCATACCACACGAAATTGAGCAGGGCTTTTTTCATGCAGGTATTATTGTGTTGATTTTGGACACAAATTCAGGAAAGCCTTGTGACAAATAGAAACATTCAATTCTCCTAATTCCTTACGCAGAAACCTCTGACTGATAATAACATGTTTCTTTCAGATTGGCCATGCCGGACGAGTGACAGGAAGACCGCGGGCCGTAATTATCCTGTTTGTTCAGGGGGGCAAACGGTTTGATAATTTATGTCTTTTGGTAGTGAAAGCACTGAGAGGCGATTCTATCTCCATTTCTGTCATTTTTTGTTTGTCAGCATTAACACAGCTCTTTGTAATTGGTTTGACGTTCTGTTTGCTCTTTCCTCAACAAAAGTGATCGCTTGTCCCATGGGAGCAAGTAAGTCGCTTAAATGAGTTAAAACGTTAAGTTCAAATAGCTTCATGCATGCACGCATTAAGACTGGTGGTAAATGAGAGAGGAAACACATTAGTGTTGTGGGGAATGATGCTGTACCCGATACTTTTCAAAATTGCAAGCACTCCAGTCTTCAGAGACCCTACGGTGTTGGCATTTTCCTCTTGCATCCAGAGTTCCTCTTGCTGCTTTATCTCCACCCTACAGCATCATCTCATTGTCTCTACCCTTTCACGCTTGTAAAGTGTATCAAGCCATCTCATAGTCTAATATCCTTGAAAATGTATTTCCTCCTCCAAAACATATCTAAGTCTGCACTGCAGACACTGCATCGTGGCACACCACCGGTAGATCCTATACTGTTAACTGTATGTCGTAATTCATATTCAGTAAGGCCTAGCTTACTTTGTGCTCTCTGCCGCCTACTGCCCCCTCCTGTCCGCGGGCGAGTTTCAGAGTCCTTCTCGGTTAGTTATTTCCTGCTCTCTTGCTTACATTCGCCTTTTCCCCGAAGGATAAAGTTTTACTATCCTCTGGTTAGGGGTCGCTTTCCACTTTGCTCCGGGATTAAGGTAGATTGGTCAGTTATTGTAAGTGAAATAAATAAAAAGCAAATTGATGTACGTACATGTTTCGTAACAGTTCATTACAATAGGCCTAAAAGATCTTACGCTTCATGTATGACTGATTTGAAATGTGAGATTTAAAAAGACGAATGTATAGGCCTACGTATGGTGGGTTACCATGCAATTCAGCCTTTATTTTAATCTTTCTTGTGTTCAAATGTACTTTATGGTGAGCTACCCCCTGTCTACCACCCCTCACTGATACTGTACTCTCGGATTTTCAACATCCTTTCACATGTACTTCAAGTGTTGATCTCAAATGAAAACAATTAATTATCAGTGAAAATAATGTGACATATTTCTTCCAGGAATGTAATTGTATCAAATATTTAGAGTACTGCCGCTCCCATCGGTGCTTGTTGCTAGGGAACTAAACAAGTGAATTTCGTAAGAATGGTGCTGCTTATCTCCTGACTATAATTTGAGCAACACATAAACCCACGCACTGCTTTTGACAGTTGCATTCTTATACCAACATTGTCTGAAAAAGAAGAATCACCAAGAAAAACCTAAAACCTCACATTTGATCTTGTGTGAGTTTAACTTCAGTGTTGCAATTATTTTTAATAGCCATTAATTATGACTGTATTGTTCTAAACTATAGTGTTTGCCACTTAGGGCTTGTTTTGAATTGATCATCTGCCCAAGCCAAACATCTTGATCAGTGTTTATCGCCCTACACCCTCAATGCTCCACAGCTTATTTTAATTTGGACCCTGCCGCTGACTAGATCAAAATGGTGGTTATTTGGCAAGGCCCTGCCAAAGCTCCCTGTGTTTCATTGGACGACGTTTATGAATGAACTAAATTACTGAACTGGCAGCTAAATGTGTTTTTCCAATAAGGAAATGACAAAGATACCTAGTAGGCTTAATTTTTTTTCTTCTCCAGAAGCTATCACTGACATCTAGTGGCGTGAGATTGGCCTCTTAGGTCTTCTCTGTAGGTAGCAGAAGGCTGGAAATTCTATGTCACATGTGTCAGTACATTTGCTGTCAGATAAAGCAGTTGTGATCACAAACGGAATGTCTGTATAAAAGTGCAGATAGGCCCATCAGAGCAATTTAGAATATACTTATTACATTATTCATCATGATCACTTTATTTGCACATCAAAGAGACAAAATAACAATTGCAAAAATAACAATAATATTTTACTTCTTGCTTGCTCTAACGGTCAGACATTTTGCCCCCCAATTTGTGCTAAACAATATCATTATGACAAAAAGTATGTGCAGTTCAAGTGTATTTTAGATTCACAGCACTTTTCCCAAGTTGGAATTCAATTCTAAACATGCATAGGTACAAACCCAGGCACTCACCCACGTAGGTGCCACTATGGTAATGTACAACCACATACATTCATTATGGACAACTGCATGTCATTAAATACAAATACACACAGCCCATCACAGAGGTGTGTAGAAATATTCACAAAACTACACTTCACCCTGGAGCTAACAATTTAGGCACAAACTAGAGTCCATGGCTGTGGGTTTTCCTAGAGTGGCATGATCTGAGGCATGGGCTGGGTTATGTTGAAGAAAATGGAGGTCCCACTGCCATTCCGCTGTGGGAACGAAGCTGTAAAACCATGACTGTACACTCCATTTGGATAACTAGCAACACATTGACCAGATACTCTATCTTTACTACAGTGGGGCCAAAAAGTATTTAGTCAGCCACTGATTGTGCAAGTTCTCCTACTTAGAAAGATGAGAGAGGTCTGTAATTTTCATCATAGGTACACTTCAACTATGAGAGACAAAAATGAGGGAAAAAATCCAGGAAATCACATTGTAGGATTTTTAAAGAATTTATTTGTAAATGATGGTGGAAAATAAGTATTTGGTCACCTACAAACAAGCAAGATTTCTGGCTCTCACAGACCTGTAACTTCTTCTTTAAGAAGCTCTTCTGTCCTCCACTCGTTACCTGTATTAATGGAACCTGTTTGACCTTGTTATCTGTATAAAAGACACCTGTCCACAGCCTCAAACAGTCAGACTCCAAACTCAACCATGGCCAAGACCAAAGAGCTGTCGAAGGACACCAGGAAGAAAATTGTAGACCTGCACCAGGCTGGGAAGAGTGAATCTGCAATAGGCAAGCAGGTTGGTGTGAATAGATCAACTGTGGGAGCAATTGTAAGAAAATGGAAGACATACAAGACCATTGAGCCTTCTCCCTCGATCTGGGGCCCCACGCAAGATCATCCCGTGGGGTCAAAATGATCATGAGAACGGTGAGCAAAAATCCCAGAACTACACGGAGGGACCTGATGAATGACCTGCAGAGAGCTGGGACCAAAGTAACAAAGGCTACCATCAGTAACACACTACACCGAGAGGGACTCAAATCCTGCAGTGCCAGGCGTGTCCCCCTGCTTAAGCCAGTACATGTCCAGGCCCGTCTGAAGTTTGCCAGAGAGCATATGGATGATCCAGAAGAGGATTGGGAGAATATCATGTGGTCAGATGAAACCAAAATAGAACTTTTTGGTAAAAACTCAACTCGTCGTGTTTGGAGGAAGAAGAATGCTGAGTTGCATCCCAAGAACACCATACCTACTGTGAAGCATGGGGGTGGAAACATCATGCTTTGGGGCTGTTTTACTGCAAAGGGGACAGGACGACTGATCCGTGTTAAGGGAAGAATGAACGGGGCCATGTATCGTGAGATTTTAAGCCAAAACCTCCTTCCATCAGTGAGAGCATTGAAGATGGAACGTGGCTGGGTCTTCCAGCATGACAATGATCCCAAACACACCGCTCGGGCAACGAAGGAGTGGCTCCGTAAAAAGCATTTCAAGGTCCTGGAGTGGCCTAGCCAGTCTCCAGACCTCAACCCCACAGAAAATTTGTGGAGGGAGTTGAAAGTCCGTGTTGCCCAGCGACAGCCCCAAAACATGACTGCTCTAGAGGAGATCTGCATGGAGGAATGGGCCAAAATACCAGCTACAGTGTGTGCAAACCTGGTGAAGACTTACAGGAAACGTTTGACCCCTGTCATTGCCAACAAAGGTTATGTTACAAAGTATTGAGTTGAACTTTTGTTATTGACCAAATACTTATTTTCCACCATCATTTACAAATAAATTCTTTAAAAATCCTACAATGTGATTTCCTGGATTTTTTTTTCTCATTTTTGTCTCTCATAGTTGAAGTGTACCTATGATGAAAATTACAGACCTCTCTCATCTTTCTAAGTAGGAGAACTTGCACAATCAGTGGCTGACTAAATACTTTTTGGCCCCACTGTATATGTAGGTGCCATGTGTATCTTTACTCGTATGTTGGTGGAAAGACATAACATGTTTAAAAAGAACGATGAGTGTTTGAAGAAGGGGTGTGTACCTGTGAACATGCCACTGCAGTTAGTACAGTAAAGTGTACGCCTCCTCTCCTATGCAGGAACAATGGCACACTCTAATGGATTGACGTTGTATGAGCACGTTGGGTCTTGATGTCAAGAGCAGTGTGCATCCACCAAGGTGGCTCAAACAAATACTTTTTTCAAACGTATTCAGTTTCAAGATAGCATTGTGTAAATTAGCATCCGCTTTTGGGTTTGTTCACAATCCTGTCCGGGGATAAACGTAATAAACTAAATTATACATTCATTCGACATTGTATAGTGGTTATTACATGCATAGGTACAAACCCAGACATATTATCATTCATCTATACCCTGTTCACGATATGTAAAATAGAAAAGTCCGAAAGCATGAATGATAAGCTTTTATGTTAAAAAGGCTGATATGTATAAAGTAAAATGCCCAGTACTGGGTAAAATATGCAAAAACATTGCTTATCAGAGCCACAGGTGATCTGCATTTGAGAAATTTTTATTCTCAAAATACATTTGGCATGATTTTGGGTTGTTCAAGTTATAGGATTAAAACTAAAATAATGAATGGAAAAGGGATTTCTGCCATTGGTAAAATAATGAACTCAGGGCTCAAGATTCCTTATAAAAAATATGCAAATCAGCTGGTTTAGCAATTTAGCAAAATGCCTTAATGTAAATGTTAAGCACAGCGTTTAAACAAATACAAAAGAGTGTTTCTAAACCAAAGATAAAAGAAAGCCTTTATAATGGAATTCAAAGAAGAATACAAAAATAATTATCTAAGAACCTACTTGGAATGATGATAAAGTCTAACCCGTGTACGAAAAACTGAAAAAAGGTATCCAACAAATTAAATAGCTTAAGATAACCACACCAGCTTGGAGCTTTCGTTTTAGACTTTATTGAAACTGCTGTGTTTGTAGACGAAGATGCCCAGATAGACTTTACCTTGGCATGTGACCTACTAACTACATTTTTTTTATAAGTAACCTATAATGCTATTATCAGAGAGCAAGGAATAATCAGGCTTACTAATACGTTAAAAATGTCCCAAGAAGATCCAAAGCCATCATAACATCCAGAGTGCGTCTTGCGATTGGTTAAGGATTTGGTACTAAAAGTAACCCTTCTCCGGCCTTAGTTTTGTGTATAATCAGGGCGCAATCATTCGTGTGCACTACTCTACTTAGAAATAGCTCAAATACCCCTTGTTATTAGTAAGAGATTTTGGGCCATGATATCAAAACAGATACCAACAGGGGTCACCTCACTCAATTTTCAGGTCCCTGGTTAAGGTTGTTTTTGACCATAGGAAAAAGTTGTTGACAACAAATAACCCTTCCCAGTTTTGGCAACCTTAAGCTTTGTGCCTGATTTGGTCACAGGGGCCTTAATTACAGACCAGCAACACCTTCGCTGATCTGTTAGTGTTTTCCTCCATAGGGGCCCATTATCATACAAACACAGGGCTCTTATGGTTCCCCTCGATTCACAACTGACCGACCCAACTAGAGCTGTGAATCACACAAACAAACAGTTTGATTAGTTGTTCCTGTTACAACAACAGGGAGTTTCAAAGAGACATTGTTTGAACATAGGAAAGACTGCACCGGGGTTTCGGGATCAATTTGTGCATACATATATTTGATATATGAATAATAATACTACATACTTTTGAAATGTTATGGGGTTTTATCTCTAGGATCACTCAAGTTCTGTAACAGCTATCGGTGAGAAATATTGGATGAGCATTCCCAATTAGCCAAATTAGAAAATGATGCAATGTTAGGTTTTGTAATATCTGTGTACTATTCTGATTTCCGCTGATGGCCTAAGCAGTGTTAAGATAAACCGACTTTATATTCTGTTTCTCCATTTCTCCAAAGGTGCATTTATTAAAATTGTCTGTCAACATGTTAATTGTTAGTAGGCCAACAATATTTAACAAACACCATTGCTATCCACTCTGTGCTATTGCCAGGTTGTGTTAGCCCTTGTCCACACTTGCTGTGCTTATGCCTGTGGTTGCAAATGTGTTATTGAGTAGTAGATCCCACTGATCAATGAAAGACATTCCCATTCAAGGTTGTGCAGATAGTTGTGACTGCACAGATGTGAATCCTCTGCCTCATGTTAGGATTCCTATTTAAACACAGGGATTTTACCAAGCGTCACTATTTCTTTCTATTCTATTCTCTTTCTCTGTTCCTTCATGTCAATAACGTAAATATGTTTAGCAAATATTTTGGGGGGAGGTAAATTAAACTGAGGTAACATTTTACTCCGAATGGTTCTAATGTAGCATTCCTAGAGCATCATTAAGGGTTCGGGTTATATGCATGATATAAAGCATTATAACACCTTATACATATACATATACATATATGCATGATTATAAATCCACATAATAAATGTTCTAAATGTGAGTAATGTAACCTTGACATTAAACATAATGAAGGCCTCTTCATAACAACATTCATAAGGTGACTACTTTGTCTCAATTGAAAATCCTTGGTGTACCCTTTATTACATGTATTTCAACTAATCCACTAATATGCTTGTTATGAAGACTTAGGAATACCCAGCAATATATTGTTCAGAACACTAAGTAAACAGCTATGACGCTGTTGACATCATAGTATCCATGATGGCTTTTAAGTCATTTATAAAACTCTTTACACTTGACAAATGCATATTACAGCTTAATGAATGCTTTATGAATGCTACATTTGCACCACTCTAAGTAAGGTGTTACCAAAATGGTCAATAAATGAATCAATATGAAGAAACAAACACAACACTAATACACTTCAAAGGCTTTGTGTCCAATGCAAGTTAAGATGTATATCTGGCTTTTTGTTGACACAGAATCATTTAATTACCTCAATTATTTTAATCTTTAAAAGTAATTACTATCACATCAAGTTATTTACTGAAGTTCTGAATTTCCTGGCAGGTGATTGGCATCAATGGCTTATCTATTTATTTTTGCCACGCCACTCTTTGATCCCAATGATCTCAACACTAATGGTCTGTCCCAGGACCACATTACCATGCACAGGTAACAGGATCATCAGGTAGCAAGAACTGTTTGTTTTCAGAGATAATTGTATTTGATCAGATTAGCTGAGTCGTCAAAAAAAATAAATTGTTTGTTATGGCTTGCCATTCTTGAAGTAACTAAGGATTTGCAGACTGAACTTGTCCCACACCATTGAAACAATGTAAAAAGTCATAAAATAAGTATTAAACTGCTGTGGATACCTAGAACAAAGATCCCAACTATATTTACAATCAAGGCAGAAAATACACTGTGGCTGTCAAATTAGCAAAATTAAGCCAATAGTATGAACTGGTCTATATAATGTAGGTTTAGTCGGATTTTGTAGTGTTTAAAGATTTCGTAAGGGTGCAATAAGCATAGAACTGAAACGGTCCGGTACTTGCGATATAATTTTATTGTGAAAGATTACAGGTTAACCACAACAACAAAATAACTGTTAAATGTGCATTGCATTAGAACGCTGAAGTTTCTCATAAAATATGGCCCACACAATGAAGTGTTTGCCTTGGTACTAAAACATTTTGTAAATGTTTCCCAAGGGAAATTTCTGTGTTACAGCTGCAGACACAGGGTGCATAAAAGTAATAGATATAGACAACAGCTAGGATCATTAAGCACTAAATCATTCTCTGATGCATCGGTAGCTGATCAAAATGAAACAATACAAAATAAAAGGGAAATTGTGGAGGGCTTCACCACCAATAAAGTGTCTTAAATAACCCTATGATATTGGTCTTTCATTTCATTTAAAATGTACAATGTTTTGGTCAGGACAATGATAAAAGTTAATTTAATGATTAATTCAAACTACTAATAATACGTTTTTAATAATAATTTAAAATTTGAAAATATTTCATAATTTATAAATAATGATAATAAATAATATTTTCTTTAGCAATTTACACTGCTAAAGTATTTAGTTCCATCCATTGGCAATGCTTAATGGGAACATCGGTTACATCACAGCTGTGCTCATCTTCACCTACCAGAGAGTGTGTTAGGGCACCAAGTCAATATCCAATTGTTTCTCCTTCACTTTCTACAAATACATTCAGGCCTTGCTTCCATCAAGTCAAGGCCGCATAACTTTGAAAGAGCTGAAAAGAACGCTTTATAGCCAAGCCAGACACAAGAAATACTAAACATTTGTATTACTGTCTGAAAAGTTTATTATAAAAAAATGTCATTCTTGTTATTATTATATTTACCTAATGCATTATTTCAATTTTTATTTTAACTAATAAAAGACACAAAAGTTGTAGATGTTCGGGAGTGCCAAATGGGCCCCAAACCACAATTTTGCCCAGGGCCTCTATCAGTCTGCAGCTGGCTCTGGTCTGACGGGTGGATGAAAATCCACCCAAATGTTGCAGACTTGCTTTATCTCCGATAAATGCCCTCAAGAGAAAAAAAAAAAAAAAAAATCCAATAAAAAATAAAAAATAAACAATTAGGACAGAGTTGCATGGATTCAAAGGCTGGATGACTATTAATCTGGGTTGTTTAGACACGGACATAAATGTTTGATTAATCCAAACTACACGTTAATTGTTTTGGCACTGCTCAATTTGTATTTTAACAAAGCAACTCATGCTTCACTCTGTAGTTAATATGAAAAGCAAGGCAAATATTGTCAATTTCAAAACGTACCATTTGCAGACTTCCAACGGTAAGATCTACAAGAATAGTATTTTGTGACAACCCCTATTGGAATTGTGACAAGGTCAAAAAGAGGGGCTGGACCTTGTTTAACAGTTCCTCCCCCCATGAAATCTGTTCCCACATTTTCATATAAGTAAAGCTCTGTTCTTCTGTTAGTTTGTACATATTGGTGCACATGCCTCTTTTTTTCCTTCTCCAATGAATTTACCAGAACAGGCATTGAAGGAAGCTCAACATGTTCAATTCTGTTTTCCTCTTCAGAACACGTCTTGCGTTAGGGAGGTACGGTCTGCAGCAGAGTATACCCTAATGTACATTTTCTTTGGATCTTTGTCATTGTTTACTGTCTTTCTTAATCTACTGGTGATTGTGTCCATCTCTCACTTCAAGCAGCTTCACACTCCAACCAACATGCTCGTCCTTTCTCTTGCTGTGGCAGATTTCCTGATCGGTCTCATTGTGATTCCTGTAGAGGGCATCAAATTGGTTCAGTCATGTTGGTATTTTGGACAGTGGATGTGCACAGCTTTTAAAGGAATGGTTTATATTATTGTTTTTGCATCTCTGTATAATTTAGTTGTCATTGCTGTCGACCGATATATTGCTGTATGTGATCCCTTGCTGTACTACTCCAAAATAACAATGGGCAAAACACATTTTTCTATATTTCTGATTTGGGTGTTTTCATTTACTTATAATGTAACTATACTCTATTGCAATGCTCATTGGAATAACAAGCATTTAAACACCCAATGCTTTGGGGAGTGTGCTCTGGTTGTCAGTTTTACTTGGGGCATTGTTGACCTTTTTTTCTCCTTTGCCATGCCCTGCTCTATTCTGATAGGTCTTTACATGAAAATCTATAAGGTCGTAAAAAATCAAGTCAAAATAATCAACTCTATTTCAAACAGGATACAGGTTGACGTTGGAATTGAGAGGTCGAAAAGATCTGAAAGGAAGGCAACCAAAACACTGGGGGTTGTGGTATTAGTGTACCTTGTGTCTTGGATTACACATTACGTGTGTGCTCTCTCCCTGGATTCTCTGAGCAGCTCGTCTACTGTTATAGCCTTTCTTTCCTGGGTGTTGCTCATCAATGCCAGCATAAACCCACTTCTCTACGCATTATTTTACCCATGGTTTAAAACATCTGTGAAATATATCATAACTTTGCGAATTCTTGCGCCTGAGTCGTCCCATTTAAATTTGACTCCTGACAATTGTTAAACTTTGTACAGTGTGGTGGTTTAGTGATAATGTGTTAATTGAACAGATCTGTTGTCATGTCAAGCTGCTGTTTGCATCCGAAAAACATTTTTGTTAATCGTATTGTATAAATTATCCTAGCCCGTTAGACTTTTCTAACATTGTTAATTCATTTGATTTGTTAAGATTCATTTCAAAGTCCCACCCTGTAAACTTGTTGTGTGTGTTTCATAGTTGTGTCATAATAATGTGTGGGTTAGAGGTTTCAGATTCAAACCATGTCAGTTTGCAAAAATGCATGCAGAAAAGTACATGCTTTAAATGCATGCTGGATAATGCTCTCCTAAATAAATACATTTTAAAAAAAAGCTTTAGAACTTTAGTCATGATATATAATATGTGCCTAGTTTACATGTTACTCACAAGCTGGTTTTAATTTTGATGTAGCCAGCATTTGTGAAATGTGATGGTGTATTTGCACTAAAACGACTGTGAACTTGACCACCTGTTGTTTCTATTGGGTGGTTGCAGTGTTGCTAGGACACCATGTAGATATTTGCCTCGTTCAAGAAAAGCACTCAGCTCTAAAATCATAATCGACCATTTATGTGCACTTTGTGGCTACCCCAAATGGGCTAAATGTGTAAAGTGTACTATTTTTGTGAGTAACAAATGTCACTGTTTTCCAGCTTTGTATAGAAAATAAATATCACCTTACTCTCAACATCAAAGTTCTGTGGGCTGTTCCTTTTTATCGTGTGAGAACCTAGAACCTGTCAAACATTGCAATACCAAAATGCTATTCTAGGTAGCAGATTAGAGATCCAGACTATGACATTGCTACAGCATAGTTAGTGTCTTGCACTATTTGTTAATCTTCATATCAGCATTTCGCAGCATTTCTTTTTCGACAATGGAAATCATTTTCACTGTGAATATAAACAAACAAGTTATATTTAATTCTCATCTTTTATTATATTCTACACATGTATATGAACAACTAATATAGTTGCACAGATAACCAAAAGTGAATTGGATTACTGTTCTCAGTAAAACATAAACATTTTGTAAATCTTACCTGAAGCAAAGGTATTCAAATCTAAAGGCGTATTCAGCTGAACATCAGTAATGTGTATAAAGCTGTAACAATACTGGCATAAATACAAAATCTTTTTCAAAAATGATTACAGTTTAATTAGTTTTTAACAGCCTCTTCGGCACTTATAACAAACCTTTGTGATCGTTCTAGACACAGAACTCAGAACAGATCATCAAAACTATAAAGACTTTTTTTCAAATTTGGAACGCAATAAGCATAAACATAAAATAATTTTCAGAACAGAAAACACCAGTTAAAAATGTCCCAGCGCACATCTAGTGTTACTAATTCAAAATGTAATTCACACCTTAGCCTATGAAATGGCTGTCCTTTCATTTCAATCAATGCTTCTAACTAATACAACTGCTCAATAGAATAAGTAACAGTTTCACTCCTAATTCATTACTTTATTGCTACATTACTCCTAATGCATAGCATCATGGAAACTGAAAAACAATATTCCACAGTTACATCATGAAAGTGCCAGGGTGGAGAGATCAGTGGACACCATTTACAGTGGAAAATGAATCATATTATATGTGGATGTGATGCTTATTTCTGTTTCTATGGTCCCATGTACTACTGTTCCAAACAGTGTTTATATATATTAAACAAATATTTGTTTTTGATCAAATTTTTTACGATCACTTCGGCACTAATTTCAGAACCTTGATCTCAATCATATCATTTATATCTTTGCAGAAACCTTGCAACTTCAGAATAATTGGTTCAAATAACTCAATTATGATGAAATATGCCAACCATAGTTTTACTAAGCTGTTGGTACAAACCTATAATACTGAAGTGTACAACAACTGATGCATCTTTAGGGTTCTAAAATAATTTCTGTAAAAGGTATAGAAACAGTGGAACACATTGACCAACATTTGAAATGTGTTTATTGTATGAAATAAAATCACAAACTTAGTTTGGATCTATCAAAAATGCACTGCACAATAGGTGTCCTTTGAGATTTCATATTGTGGATAATTCCATTAATGTGACATAGACATGCAGGTTATATCAGTAAGACGTTTTACTTATATGACAATGTTACTTAGGTCATATTTCGTACCTTCCCATTTGATGTATATTAGCCCGATACCATCTGTCAAAGCCGGGGCCACGCAGTGTTTACAGATAATTTATTAATTGTACTTTATCAGAAATTAATCATCCTGTTATTGGAAAATGATTTGACTGTTTCTGCTCTGCTCCTAATGCTGGCTGTAAACAGTGGGGACCTGTTCTACTAAATCTCATAGGCACTGGACCACTTACAGGTGTTCAGAGAAGTTCACACATGATGGTGGAGCAACGTGATACAGTAGATTTTAACCCTCTTCCGCAGAAGTAGAAAGCATAGTAACAGAAGTAACAGGAAATGTCTAAATTACTTTGATATACTAATGTCCCTTAAAAAAAATATAGCACAAAAGCATATCCACTGTAAAATATCATAATGACCATTTCCATGTTTAATAGTCTATTTACAATTCTTTATCAGCTTAGGCTGACGTGTTGAAGCAATTATTACTCTTTTTTCAATTGTAGTGACATGTCACTGCAATATCTGAAAATGTGTTTTTGTTCTGTGTTCAATAGAAAAAATTACCTATCAAAAATAACCTGTCACCTATCCCCCGGCCAACTAATAAGGTCACAAAGTAAGCATAAAATAAACTAAAGGTCAGTTCAAAAAAAAAAAAAGGTTTGGTCACTGTTGGTATATAAACAAGAAAATAACTTTGGGATAAACAATCAACACCTGTTATTTATTAAATGGTCTAATAATATTCAGAAAGAAAAAGTTACCTAATACACTCCACGTTACAATATACTCCCAACAATGGGGGGAGTATTTGACAGCTCAAGAATACATATTTACAGACATCGTAAGTGTTGAAGAAACAGATTTGTGATATGAAATTATACGTTCTCACCATCTGTTTGAGAGAATACACAAGATCTCTTGTTCTAATCAAGTTTTGGACTCTACACCCCAATGCCTAAAGTTTTAAGCTGCATATGAGGAAAATCTCGTTCTATAAGAAATTATTCTTGCCGGGCTAAGATTCTGTAGTATTTTAACGAGTGCCTGGTTTCTATTCAGACAGACACAAGACCAGAATTGGAGTAGCATTTGTCAGCTGAGCAGGCACAACATGCCATAATCACTGAAACAGTGGTTAGAGTACCTAACATCATAGATGTCCAATTAAGAAATAATAACGTAAGCCTATGAACTAACGAAGAGATTAACAGAATCCTACCTCATTCAGATCATAGTAATATATGTCATGATCCTTTACTTAAACACAAGGTATGCCAACTCTTCAAGACAAGCTATCAGTTGTTTAACTGAATGAGTCTTAGAAGGGTTTACACACATGCAATGTGAAATTGACGTTAAGTAAATTTGCCTGACGTGACAAAGGGCCGACAAGAAATGGCGTTTGAAATAGCGCACAACGCAGCCCAGCAATTATTTCTCAAGTGAGCAAGTCGCACATTCAATGGTGAGGCAAGGACAATCCTGCTGTGACTTGCACTTGAAGTAACCACACTCCATCGCATTTGGAATCATTCCGGATCCTCTGCGCCCGTCTCTTTGACGTCGTGGTCTTCTTCTTCAACGTCTTCCGTTTCCTTGATGTCTTCAGGCTCACACTGGGAAGCCTCCGTCGGTTCATGGGGTGTTTCGAGAGATGCCGATGAGGTCTCCTCCACCATGGGCGACTCGACCTGGAAAAGATTGAATCGCTTTATTCACCTGATATTTCATTTGCAGGACAAGCGTGTAGGATAACCTACAGCCCTTCCTCGGAGTCGATCGTCGAGTGGGTATTTACTTGTTCGACTGTTTCCGTGGGCGGGGTTTGTTCCCCTGAGACGGGCTCTCCTTCTTCCATTGGCTCCTCTTCCTCGACCTCTTTCACACGAGGAGGCAGCTGCTGGATTGCTGGTTCTGGGTCTTTCAATGGCGCCTCAAAAGGCTGTGCTGGAAGAGCAGGGGCTATAGTAGCAGGGGGTGTCAGAGCAGGGGCTACAGTAGCAGGGGTTGTTAGAGCGGGGGCTACAGTGGCAGGGGCTGTATGGGCAGGGGCTGTCAGAGGAGGGGCTGCAGTATGTGGAAATTCAACCTATGTGGGGATGCAGAGGGGTTGAAGAAATGGGGGGGGGGGGGGGGTGTTTAAGAGAAAAAGGTCAACAACAGCCATTTCTTTTGACCTCAAATGTTGTGATTGGAATGCGCTTTGCCTTCTGTAGATTACCTCTTTCTCCAGAATTGGCTCAGCCGGCTTTGGCTCCGGCTGCTTCTTGGTGGCTTCCAGCACTGACATGGTGGAGGCAGGGATGTGGGCTTGCTGTAACACCAATGAGGGGAACGGGGAGAGGAGCCATTCAAAAACTACTTGGGAGGGAGCCCAAAATGGGGACAGAGGCCGTGTGAAGTTTTTCTTTAAGTGCAGTTATAAAAGCCAATACCCATTACCCAATATTGTCTAGTTTTGAACAGTTTGTGATGCTGGGAAAGCAGAGAGAAGGTAAGATTTCTATAACTCAAAGTGGTGGAAAGAAACTTGGAATGACCTATGGTTGGTCACCTCTGCTCTATGGAATGACAGTCATCATAAAAGCAATCTTAAGGCTCTCTGATTCGCCGTGTACTGTCAACAGATTTTCCCACGGATCATTTGAAGGCGTGTAGAGAAATAAATAGCGGAAAACACGCTGGGCAATCCGATACACTGTTGACCCCTATTACCGGGGTGCCTAAAAAGACTTTCGCCTCAAACAACATCGGTTGGAGCGCCATGTTACCTGGTGGGGGGTGAAAGAGAGGACGTGCTGGAGAAGAGGCTCCCTCATCTCGGGGCAGCGTTCGAACACGGTCGTCAGCTGTGTGGCGGGCAGCTGGAGCAGCACGCTGTAGGACTGAGGCCTTGTTCTCTGGCAGCACTTCACAAAGCCCTCCCACACCTTGGGGTACTTCCACACCTGCGCGGAGAGAAGCACAAACGCTGTTGCTTGACGTAGCCCAACAGCGACAATGGAGGGTGACGAAAACAAGTGCTTAACTATTGCCGAGTCGAATGTAATCTCTTGTGGTTTAGATCTTCCCCCATTTTCCTTTTGACCCAAATTCTAGGCTTGTAGGTCAATTAATCGGCAAAAGCTAGTATTGTCTAAACACGTTGAAATTGTTTTAATGAGCTGGAGCTCAAACATATTATATTCCTTTACTCCATAAGGCACTGAAATGGGTGCTCTGTATTGGGAGTGAAAAGAAGGAAACTGGGTTCTGATAGCTTGTCCACTACCACCACATGTATACGTGGTGCATTCCAAAGCCATCTCCTTTGGTCAGAGCAGCCCTCCAGCCTGAAAACCAGAACAAGTTGCAGAACCTTTGCAGGAAATGGTTTGACCGGGCGACCCAACGGCGTGTCCTCGGTGCATCTGTCGCACGCACCCAGCCCCAAACGTGTGAACAAGGGCCAGTGTCCACCCCCCCCCCCCAAAAGACGGACCAACCTGCTTGACGATGAGACGGGACAGGATGTTCATGACGAAGCCCCCCAGCCGGGGATACATGGTGAGGGACTGGATGACGGTGCGCATCAGCAGTATGGGGAGGGGACTCTGCTCCATCAGCTGCTGCATCACCACGGCCAGCACCTCCGAGGTGTACACATTCCTCTCGCCGAAGCACAGATTGGTAGCTGAGGGGAGGGGGGGGGGGGGCAGATTAATAGCAACCGCCTTCAGTTGGGAGATATCCGCCCCGGGGGAGATAAATCTGACAGCGCGCGTGTTGCACGGGAGGAGAGAAAGACTACGTGTGATTGGGGGGAGGCTTTGGGAGGAAAAACACTGACCTTTTATAATTGACTTCATGTCACACTTGGTAGAGTCAATGTTGTGCAGGGCAATAAGCAGCTCGCCAGGAGTGAGAGGGGACAGTGAAGAACTGCCCTCGCCTAGAGGGGAAGGGAACACATTGAAAGTGAACTTTCCTGTAGCCTTTGATTTCACTCTATTGTGTGTTACATGACTTTCAATTTAAAAATAAGATTGCTAAGTAATTTAATTTGCAAATCTATATATTTAAAACTATAAATTCTTTTGGCAAGATAATCAAAAGTCAAACTGTTGGTATCTTTTCCAAACAAATTCTAAAAGTATTAGGAGCATCATGAAAATAGTGGGGCCAATAGTGTGATAGATGTATTAATAATGTGTAAAAAGAACACTTCACGATATTCAAGGAAATATATCAAACATTCTTACTGTGCTGAGTGCCAAGGAGACGGTTGAACACTTCCTTTACAACAATGGGGTTGAGCTTGATCAGTTTGGGAAGTGCCTGGATCACCTCTTTCTATAGCAACAGAAAAATATTCAATGTCTCACTGTCTTCCCTCTTTTTTACATCCAAATCAGAGATTTTTTTTTGAAGGCCATTTTCCCCATAAATAAAACCTTACCTTTTCAAGACCGTTGATGACGGGAATCAGGAATCGAACATCCGGCACTCTCTTGTGGTACAGATCTCTGACTCTCTCCACCAGCTCAGGTGATGGAGGTACTGCGAGAAAGGTGTCAAAAAGTATGAGTAGATTAGATTCGACTCAACTTTATTGTCATTGCAGTGTACAGAGTGTACAGATACTGAGTATCTAACCAGCAAATACGTGATTAGGGGCAAATACATGATAAAGACTATTTGCTCTCCCGTTCTCTAAAAATACAAACAAACAGACTATGTACAGCTGTAAAATACAAATAAGTAAGTAAGGTTTCTTACCTTTATCAGTGAGAATGTGCAGGCAGCGAGTGACCAATGTCTCTGCTCCTTTCGGACAGTTTTCGACCAACAGCAGCAAATCTGGAGAGTTCATTCCCATTCCACGGATCTGCAGAGTTGTAAGAGAAAACAACCTAAACATTGTGCTGAAGAATGTATTTGGGCTATTTTTGCACTGCCATGGCTAAAATGCCTTAAATTACTTGAATGGCCTAACTTTATTAGATTGAATTCGAATTCTTGAACACTAAGAATGTCCTTGTTGACTTTTCTTAAACAATGGCTCCATCATGCTGCCATTCAATGCATGACAGCCTCTTTTTATGCGATCCTTTTATTTCTCTTGGAAAGCCTGAAAAACCCTAAGCCCTTGACCTGCACATTATCTCTTGAAAAGCACTGTGTGGGTCGTACTAAAACATTAAACTGTCTGGCTTAACTATTACAGATGTTTTGGGGCGGCAGTCAACACGCTTCAAGGTCCACACAAAGTTCCTTTACGCCAAAAACGTGGACGTGTCAGTAGAGACGCCCCTGCTTTACAAACGGCACGCGTTGAGGGAGATCAGAACGCTTACCGGCTGCTCGATCACCCTAAGCACGCTGCGTTTGATGTCAGCAATAGCCTCTGTGTAGACTGACGCCAGCTCATGCACCAGGCGGTGGTTGAGAGGCAGCAGGGAGAGGTAAAGGTACAGGCACTGCCTTACTGTCTCTTCTGTCCAAGGGGAAGCCACCTCTGTGTGGGAAAGAACATTGGGGTGATGAGGACTGTTTCTAAATACCATACAAAAAAAAGCTTAAAAAAAACAAAAAAAGACGTAGCAGAGGCAATGCTCAAAGTCAATAAAATGCTAAAGATTTGAAATGGAATAAGATGTGTTGCTCGGACACTGTAAATAGAGCCTGCAGAACAAACCTGTATCTTTGTCAGCTCCAAAGAGTAAAGATGGTGGGTTAGGGTGGACAAGCAACTGCATGTAGTTTAGCGCAAACTTTTCGATGTAGTCTCTCAGTTGGTCCTTCTCATACATCCGCTTTATGAAGGCCAGCGCATTGGAGCGAACCTGAACAAAAGACACACCGACCCACATTGAGGAAATAAGAACCAAAGATGAATCAAAAAGTGAGTATTGCATAACATGTAAACACAGCGAGTGAAGGCAAAAAGGGAGAATAAAAACAGACCTTCTCCTTTTCGTGAGAGCTGAGGTCAAGTAACACATGGAGATACTGGAATTGCCTTGACGGGCGCTTTAAAATCAACTCTTTCAGAGTTGTCATTCCCAGGTAAACCCTGGACTGAAAGAAAAGTTCAAATATATCGTTTTAAAAGCGCTTTCACTCGTTAAAAGGCAAGGATGTGATGCACCACTTTCTTCTAAAGTGAACCTACCTCATCTTCACAGTATCTTCGTATTACTTCGAGTGCAGACTCGGTGATTATAGGAGCCTCCAATACAAGCTTTGTGAATAATCTAGAAGGTCAAGAGAGTGTTAAACACATCAGCAAAGTTGACCTTCTCTTCAGAGCGGTAACCACCGAGTTCCTTGTCACTTTCGCATAACGGCACCTCTACACCAGGCAATTAATACATTACATTGGCAATGTCTGTCTCATGAATGCCCTTAAAAAAAACGAACCTGCACTTTCATTCAAAGTTCAAGCCAAGCATATCATTTCATTCGCGGTTCAGAGGCGTTTCCCTACCCGTCCCTCTGCTCCGGTTTCTCCTGCAGGCCAGACAACAGCGTATACAGACAGTGATCGTAGCTTTCCAGCAAGCCAGCCGGCTGCTGACTGAGATAGGTGTTGTACTCTTGGTAAAGGAGCGAGAAGGCTAGGTCACTCCTGGTCCGGATGTCCTCCAGGATGAACTCCAGCACGTCTTCTTTCATCACCCCCTCAAACTGGGTCACGAGCCGCGACAGGAGCTTTAGACGGACCTGACAGACGTTCAATACAAAGCAACGTTTCGGTCGGAAACATAATCCTCCTCATTGGCTCACAATGACTCTGAATATAAATGGCTAAATTACAGAGAAGAGTTTTCGGGTAAACTTTACCCAACGGGAGGTTTCACATCAAAACTAAACAAAGGCTACAGGACAGGATTTGCCCAGATGTGAAAAAAGCACGCTAGCTGGACTTACATGGGACATCCCACTCTGTGCGATGGCCTTCTCAGAATGTAGGATGCGCTTAACGGCCATGGCGGTCAACTTTTCCACCTGGGTGTCAGTTAACGGCTGGATGACATCAGACAAACGGAAAACCTTTTTCCTCCCGCTTGCCCCCGCTGATCTGCGTGAAGCAAGACGTTTAAAAAGACACACGAGGTGCACAGACGGAACGGAAATGAAAAGCTCCTCATAATAGGCATGCGTTTATACAAAAGAAGAAGGAAAAAAAGGAAGAATGATTCTTACTTTATTTGTGTGGAGGGAAGGATAGGTTCAGGCAGCCTTTTTATAAGGGGAGTCTCAGCTGCCCGGGCCTTGTCTCCATAGCCTCCGACCACAGATATGGCTTGACCCAGGGACATCGCGGAGCCTTTCCGTTTGATGAGCTTGTCCTTGGAGCTAGACTCCCCGTCGTCCTCCTCCACCTTCCCGGCGTCCCCCTCACGTGCTCTGCACTGCTCCAACCCTAAGACGTTTGAGAGGGATTCGGGTCGTTGTTGAAGTGTTTTACATTGTAAAAATGTAATGTCAAAACGTCAAAAATAAAAGTAAGCAGCAGCCATTTTGAGTAATATCTAATATTAAAAAAAAAATAGCTCGGAAATAACTAATATCAAGCATTTGTCCCTCGAATTGGATTATATCAATGTTTGCACACAAGCCCTAGATGTTAATATTAAAAACGAGACACGTACAGATATTCACCTTCAGAGCAACTACCAGTAAGAAATACTAACTACTACTAAACCAATGAAATATGAACTTTGCCCAGTCCTCACTTGAGAAATCAGAAGTTCCACTGAACATAAATTCTACACTCTAATTTACCTGGACCAATCCCAGCTGAGGTCATCTGTGTGGCCATTAATCGAGCCAAATGTTTAATCTGGGCGTCCGTGCCTGCTGACTCCACTGGCGTGTATGTAGCCTGGAAGGAAGCTGGCATGACATCGGGCAGATACACCATGCTGATGAGAACCTGGAAGGCAGACAGTCCCAATCAGAGACCGAATTGTGGGGCCGCCGTGAGAGAAGCACTGGAGTAAGCCTTTTATCGAGAGCTCACCAGGTTGGCCACGTTCTCGGGGGAAAGCTGCGGGCGCAGGAACTCGGCGGTGAGGTCAATGGCGGACTGCGCCACTGGCAAGGCGGAGGGCTTAGAGACAGACGGAGGAGCTGGCTCCTCTTTGTCTTCATCGTCCTCTATCATGGCAGGCTCTGAAAGACCACGTTTCAGGATGGAAGGTAAGCATTTAAGGGCTCACTGCTTACTTAAGGCAAAAGTATATCAAATAAGCCACGCTCTTATTCAGAGGGAAAGTTCATATTTGAATGGTACCACTACTCACCAACTTTGAGCTTCTTTCCCTCGGAGTAGGGCTCGTTGCGAGTTCTTTTGCGTTGCTCCCGCGGTGCCGGTGTGGAGCGTGTGATTTCATTTTGGGACATGCCCAAGTCCAAGAGAAGGGTGCTTATTTGACCCTGAAACTCCACGCTGCAAGGATGCTTGAGCACGGCCACCAGATGCAGTTTCAGATTCTTGCGGACACTGCTCACCTGAGATTTGGCCAAGGTCGGGGGCAGGTTTGCTGGAATAAAAAAAAATACAATGAATGACAAGTGATCTAAAACGAAAGACAGAATGGCTGGTCCTGTGACAAATATCCGATGACATTTTTTGGGGGGCTTTGCCTCACCATGCAGAGTCTCGTAGGCCTGCACCACTTCAGACATGAACATAGGCCTCTGGCGAGCTATTGTGGCCAGGGACCCTAATGCTGTGGTCAGGTTGATGCTGGTGATAGCAGGGTGGACCATGAACTTCAGCAGCTGCTCCAGGGCCGACTTTCCTTCCTCACAAAGACTGTCTAAAGAAGACCAAACGAAAACGGGCATATCACAAAGCAGACAGCTATTTTCTACTAATTCTGTGTGCGTGTGAACAAATTATACAATTCATCCTTCGATAAAATACACGGCAATCTGTTCACCCTCTTGTGCCGAATGCAAGCCTTCTTACCATAGTGAATGTAGGAGTGGTCTTTGGGGACTTTATCCAAGCTAATATCACCCTCTTGTCGCTTGGGGGTGTCAGAGTCTGAGGTTCTTGGGGAGAGAGTGATGATGAGGGACTCTGTGAACTTGATGGCATGAGTTCGCACGCCGTCGTTTTCAGAGTCTAACTGGGCCAGAACATCGCCTTTCATCTGCGTGACCAGGTCCCAGAACGCTTCCTGCATCTCAGATATGACTTTGGAACGCATCAGCCACTGATATAAAACATAAAAAAGACAAACGGACAATCTTAAAATGCAGAACACAGCATTGTCCTTTGGAGAGTCCTTTGATTAACCAGTAACAATCATCTTATTCAAGAGTTAAGAAAATATCTTTGAATTAGGCAAACACAGACATGTTAAATGACGTACCTGCAGTGCCACTTTGTACAGCTGAGTGAGTGTGAGGATGGCTTTCTTCACCACATTAACACTTTCATCTTTCAGTAGCATATTAAGGTTTGCAATTAGCCGTAGAAGAAGTTCATTGTCTCGTTTACTGTTACAGCAAAAACAAAAGTGAGCATCAATTTATGCAAACATGCAACTGAAATTATTTGGAGTGAAATGTGGACGTTTTTAAAGTTTGACCTTCTTACCATGCTTCTTCAATGAAACCAATGACAAATTTTCTCACTTCCATTGATTTATCAGTCTGAAATGCTATGATCTCCTAAACAATTTATAAGACAGGGAAAAAGACACATGATTAAAAATGAATAAACATGCAAGCTAAATCATGTTTATTAGTTTGCCACTAACCATCTAACAAAATTATTGGATTTACAGCAAATTACCCAAAAATACAATTGTGACGTATAAAGGATAAAAAACATTCAGCTTCTAGCGTTAATGTTTGCTTATTATTTTAACTTTCATAGTATTAACTTTAGTAGTAATCTTAATGACGTTTAAAAATGCTTAGGTAAAGATTCCAAACTCAAATTATATCATTGTTACATACAATTAACCTATTTATATTACAGTTTCCCAGCAATTCACGAAACACTCTTACTTACATCCAAGAAATTGTCAAGTAACGATGGATCCTTGTTGATAATAAGCTCCTGTACCTGAATGGTGAGACAGGTGCAGATTTTTAAATTTGAAATCAAACGCTTGTGTTTACAGTTTGGGCTAAATGATGGGCAATTAAACCATTACAAACCTGTTTAAGAATTGTAAGTTTGCTGTCAGTAGCAATCAGAGCGGCTTGATTAAGTAAATCCACAACCTATGTGAGTGAAAGAAAGAAATGTTGAAGAAATGGCTGGATGGTTTCGATTTGATAGGAATGTACAGGTTAGACAAACCATAGCAGTATGTAAGAAAGACCTTTTCACTGGTGGTCATATCAATCCTCTCTGCTGTATCATCCTCGGATAGTAGATTGGACGACACAGAGGCTCTTCCTGCACCTTCTCCACTGCTTGCAGCCATCTTTTGAAAAAAAAAAACGAATGGTTAAAACAGATCAACTTCAGTTACCTAATACGAACTGCAACAAAGAATAACACCTCGTACACATGCAGAAAAGGTTCTCTAACTAGTAATAGCATTACTGCCATGCAGTAACACACCGAAATATGGGCATTCATAAAAGAACTAGTTAAAATGTTAATGATTTTCTTTTAGGACAATCTAATATATTTTAAACTAGACCTATATTGGTGTAACAGTGATGGTAGTTTCATGGTTGATTTTTGCAACACCAGACCCTGAAATAATTGTCATTTAAAGAATCAATTTGGGTAGCTATCAAACAATGTATACAGGGAAAGCCCAAGTGCAACCCTTAATGCTAATTTAAAATAGAAATGCTGTGGCGAATGTTGTTAAGTGTCAAAATATTATCCCATGGAGGAAAACACCGTCGTGCCAACCCCAAGAGCTTTTAAATAACTAAGGGAAGTTTGGTTACAACCAAATGTTAACTATAATGACTATATTTAGGTTTCTGTTCCATTTTACCCTATGTCCATTTTGCATTCCCCTAGAGTTCAAACATTGTACTTTACCTAGCTTTCAGACGAGTATAACAGCTAGATACTAAAACAATTATCAACCACGGAAAAGCTGCAGTGTAAATCCTGATAAACCATGCATAGACTGTCACTAACCACAACAGAAAGTGTTAAAATGTTGCAGAAATAAACAAAGAATTGATGTCTCAAAGTAGGAAGCAAGCACAATTGCCAACTTTCTAAGCAATCTGAAAACTCTGAGTGGGTTATCGCGATATATTACTGTCAGTACTGATTGATGCAGCTGGTGAGAGTTGCAAGCATGTAACGCGTTAAGAGAAAACAAATACAGTAAATGATAGCGCTGCATTTCAGTTTTGTGTTCAACTGACTGCATTCACCAACAAAATGCTGCACAATATGTTCAACCCGATGGGGAAGGAATCC
This sequence comes from Aplochiton taeniatus, assembly GCA_017639675.1. Lineage (NCBI taxonomy): Eukaryota > Metazoa > Chordata > Actinopteri > Galaxiiformes > Galaxiidae > Aplochiton > Aplochiton taeniatus. The sequence goes on from CM030177.1 coordinate 16,116,660, forward strand.
TTGGAAAATCAATCCAACAAAGGAAATGGCATATCAAGGAAGCTACTACTGCAAGTGCCCAAAAGCGATAACCAGTCCACTTAAACTAAGTTAACCCTCTGTATCATGCATAGCCACGAGCTACTATGACACCACACCAACCGGCGGTGCTGAGTCTGGCGAGCAACAACAGTTGTGTTGCTTGCTATGCTAGCTACAAGGTCTACTGTCATAGCGTTGTGTGTTTTAAAGTAGTTGAACGTTAGTTGCTTGCTAGCTAGATTAGCGCAGTCATTTACACCGGTTAAGACGTAGAAAGAAAGGAAAAAGTTAATTCTGGTGCCTCACCTTTGAAATAAATCCACTCGAAATGTATTATGTGATTAAATAATAACTACGAACTAATATAGGTTAGTTCTCTATCAATAGATTAGACTGAAACAACGATCCCGCCCGGTACAGCAGCTTCCATGATCTTTTTTCAGTTGCTTTACGGCAAGCTTGCTGCCGTATTCTGTCTGAAGTGCGTACGGGATCGCCTCATAGGGGTAGGCCTACTCCAATGTTGTAACTCATATCTCCGCCTCTTTTAGGAGGAAAACTAACTCGAAATGCCATAGCTGTCAATGCATTACTACACATACGATATTAAACGATTCCTGCGTTGATTGTCAATAAAAAAAAACATGTAAACACATGTCGAACCATGACTTTTTAATCGCTGGCAGCAGAAAATGTGCAACAGCGACCTCTGCGGGTGACACATTTCGATGGTTACAGACTGCGGTGTAACCGGGACGTTTCACATCCAGACTGTCTGGACCAGACATGGGGGCCTACACTCCAACTTGGAAGAGTGTGTTGGAGATTTTAGAGGAGAGTCCAATAGCGACGAATTCACACAATTCAGGGATACCATCAAGACAGTTAATCTCCCCGATAACTCAGTTTTAGATATTGTCCACAACATTAGGTTAACTCATGAAATCATAAAAGCACAGGATTCAGGGTCAGATCTCATAATAGTAAGGATCTCCCAAAATATTGGAAATCATTGCATTGTGCAGGGGAAGCCATTAATTGTTGAAGGTCTGTCAAATAACCAGTCAAACAGACCTTTACTGAGGTCACAAGAATCGTCTCACTTTTTCAGCATGATGAGCCAGCTTCTGCTGCTCTGTCCAACAAATCTCAGGCTGCCAATATAGCAGTTCATTGTCTGATATTGGATGTTCCTGGACGTTGGGCAACTGCCTGTGAAACTGTGAAAGAGTAGGCTACTAGGGCTTAGGTGCATAGTCAGCTCCGTACTGAAAGAACAAAAAGTTCTTGCCAATCTGGTTGACCACCAGGAGCCCCTCTTACAGGAGCTGATGCGTGCGTGCATGTACTCAAAATGGTGCAAATTACTGCCTGATTTCTGAGTGACATCAATTTCTCGCTCTTTCTGGCAAATTGCAATGAGGCAGGGTGTACTGGACATCCCTCCGATTGTCTGCCCATGTCTCCAAAGATCTAGGCAGTAGACCTTAAGAAACGGTGAATGCAGCTATGTGCACGGTTTCGTTCACTAACAGTTTGAGCGATCTCATCACAGACACAGTAGAACAAGCAGCTATGTGTAATGGTCTGACCTTTTGAAATGAAAAATGCATGATTTGTTTTGGTACACCAGAGTTACATTTAGGCAACACAGATTCTTAAACTTTATCCCCCCAGCCCAAGAAAATGTGTTGCTCCAACTCCACCCTGTCCCATTTGACAACTTTAATTCGCAGCTGCGGTTACACCCTCTCCTCCCTCTCTGTCCCCCAATATATTATACACATCTGTGGGATCACTGTGTCCTGCTCATCTTCTGTAGATATTGACTGCTGGTTCTACGCAAACAACTATATTCTTGTGGATGTATTATTATATTAGGATTTACCATGTCTAATGTTGGACTTAAAAAGAACTTGGAAACAATGGGAGTTTTCAGTACAGTCACAGAAGAGCTCAAGAATTTGTATTACAAGAGGCTATTGCCAGTAGAGAAGCACCACAGCTTCCAGCACTTCCACTCCCCCAGCTTGGACGATGCAGATTTTGACAACAAACCAATGATTTTGATAATGGGTCAATATTCAACAGGAAAGACATCTTTTATCAAGTAAGTGTTAAGGTTTACGCAACTCTTTTTAATGCTAAAGAACATCCATATTGTGTTATGTTTACAATGTATGAACACACCAACCTATGACCTTGTGAAAACAACATTGGAAATAGCAATGAGAAGTTATCTAGATACACAGTAGTCTCATCATCTGTGTGTGTGTGTGTGTTTGTGTGTGTGTGTGTGTGTGTGTGTGTGTGTGTGTGTGTGTGTGTGTGCGTGCGTGCGTGCGTGCGTGCGTGCGTGCGTGCGTGCGTGCGTGCGTGTGTGTAGATATCTCATAGAGCAGGATTTTCCTGGTAGCAGAGTTGGACCAGAGCCAACCACTGACTGCTTCACTGCCATCATGCATGGAAAGACAGAGGGAATTATCCCGGGCAATGCCCTTACAGCGGATCCAAAAAAGCCCTTCCGTAATCTCAATACCTTTGGAAATAAATTTCTTAACAGGTAAGTGTTTGGGGATTTATTTTACACATAGGTGCTGTCAAGGTAATTGGTGTGTTCTAGAATTTGGAAATAACAAAACGTTTGTCAAGAATTTTGATATTGGGAGATGGAGAACACAAAATTCCCACAGAAAACTGCAGTATCAACTGTCACAGACAGTGTGGTTAAGTGAAATAACTAGAATATAGATTAGACAGGGACTTAAAGGAGAAAGGGGACATAGCGGAGAGAGAAAAGGCTGAGCAAATTTAAAAGATGTATTCTACCAATGAAGACACAAGGTTGCCTTTAACATTTTTAGGATATGATAGTTGACATATCACAGAGCAATGTAAATTGCAAGATGTAATTTTTTAAAGATGTTACGGACCTAGCAATGTCATTAGTATTGCAATCTTATATTTAGGTTCCAGTGTGCCCAGCTGCCAAATCAGATCCTGGAAAACATTACGTTCATTGACACACCAGGGATTTTAACTGGTGCAAAGAAAATAACTCGAGGTGAGATTCTATTTCATAATAATGGCATGAACTATCAAAGTGTAGCCTACATCATGATCATGGAAACGGTCAATGAATTGCTGACCAAATTCAGTCTGTTGGCCTCCTAGGCCTACACGGACCCCACAATATGTAAAGTGTAAAGTTCCAACATGATAATGAAGCTTTGACCTGGCAATCTGGTTATAGTGTTACTGTCATATCATTTATAATATTATATATATATATATATATATATATATATATATATATATATAATAATTTAAAATCATTCATTTTTTTCTTTGCTCTTGCCTTAGGATATGATTTCCCAGCGGTACTCGGCTGGTTTGCAGAACGTGTGGATCGAATCATTCTCCTGTTTGACGCACATAAGCTGGAGTTCTCTGATGAACTCACTCGCGCCTTTCGAGCTCTGCGTGGCCACGAAGACAAGTTGCGCGTGGTTTTGAACAAAGCTGACTCGGTTGAATCCCAACAGTTAATGCGAGTGTATGGCTCCCTCATGTGGTCATTGGGAAGAGTGTTTCTGACACCAGAGATCCTTAGGGTTATCATTGGTTCGTTTTGGTCAGAGCCAAGACGGGTGTCTGTCCACAGCCAGCTCTTTGAGCTTGAGGAAGAGGATCTCCTGGCTGACATTAGAAACCTGCCCCACAATGCTGCTCTACGGAAGCTGAATGACTTAGTGAAGAGAGCTCGCAAAGTCAGGGTAAATATGTATTACATTCACATATTTATGTATTTCTCTCTGCATTTGTTCAGTTATTTGTTTGTCTGTTTCTTTCTTTCTTTCTTTCTTTCTATGTTTCGTTTGATTATTTATTAAAAAATCTCTACAATAGTCCTAAATATATTATGCAAATAGACAAATTATAAACAATAATGAACAAACATAGGTAAGACCTTACATAAAAAGAGTAGGCCTAAATGTACAGTATAATTCTAATAATATGATATTAGAGACTTTGGGAAATAAACCAAGACAGCGATTAATTTCTTCATCGTCCTCCTTGATGATGTAATCTGTTTTCACTTGCCTGTCTCTTAGGCTCATGCACACATAATCAGCTACCTGAAGCAAGAGATGCCAACCATCTTCTGTAAAGAAAACAAGAAATATGACCTAATCTATCAACTTCCTCTCATCTTCACTAAGATCCAGCAGCAATGTCGAGTCCCTGCTGGTGACTTCCCTGACTGTTCCAAGATGCAGGTTGCACAAATTCATTAAAATATGTTGTACTCAATGTGTCTATCTGTATGTCAACATAGGCTACACCTAAAAATCAGCCCCTCTGTCATTGTTTTACTTTATTTTACTAAGCTATGTTCCAAATGAATGTTATTTTATGAACGACATCTCTTCTCCTGATGTTATTATTTCTAACCTTGTACTTACGTTGCAGGAGAAGCTTTTGGGTCACAATTTTACCAAATTCAAGACGCTCAAGCCTATCCACATGGTATCATTGGAGGAACTACTATCAACAGACATTGCAAAACTGATGCCCCTGTTGTATCAACAGAATGTGAGGGAGACCCTGCCAGGGGTATTTGACGGGGACTTTTTAGGAACATTTAAACCAGTGTACAAGAAGGATCCTTTCCAAGAAGTCACCATAGGTGACGATGGCAGTGAAAGAGAAAACAGAGAATGGGTTTTAGGGAAAGACAAGCCAAAATATGATGAGATATTCTACAGCCTTGGTCCAAATAATGGGAAACTGAGCAGTGCAAAAGTCAGGGAGTGGATGGTCAGAAGCCAGCTGCCAAACTCTGTCCTTAGTCAAGTGTGGAATCTGTCTGACGTTGACTGTGACGGCATGCTAGATGACGAAGAGTTTGCCTTAGCCATACACCTGATTGAGGTCAAGCGGGAGGGCCACACATTGCCCAGAGAGCTTCCCTCTTACCTTGTGCCACCTTCAAAATACCTCCATTGAGTTCCAGAATGGTACAAAAGCCTGTTGAAGCTTAATGAGCCCACTCTGGCCTTCGTATTCGTCTTTATCTTCATCTGCGTCTTCTTTTTTGATAACTTTATTCTTTTAATAATAATAATAAATAATAATAAATGTATCAGTGCTTTCCTCATGGCCTAATGTGTTGTCATAGCGCGTGTCGTGCATCCAAGTGCACCCATTCTCAACAGTCAGTGTGGCTGACACTATATCCTCTGGTCTTAATTAATAACACTAACACAAACACTAGTTCAGTTACTGGCCATATTAACACAAAAAATTCTAAACATGTTATGAAATTGTTTTCTCTCACATGTATTGCCACATCAAAGTTTTTGTTAGTTCAGTTAATTTCGTGATTTTTTTTCAGGTTTTTCATATGGAAACCAACACTGTGATAAATCTGCTCCTTAATGGCATGCCTATAATTATATTGTACTTGAGACAAACTGGCTCTCTTTAGTTAAAGCCTGGTCACTGTTCCTATCTTACACTTTTAAGACGGGGTATTCAGCCAAGCTATTATCCAGCAGTCTAGTTTTATAAATTCATATTTGATGACCCAAATTAGCAGGCTTATATTTTCGGTCTATAAAGCACACCTTAGTTAAATGTAGAATTTTCTTTTTGTCTCTACATAGCTCTATTATGTTAAATTAACATATTATGTTAAAATGGTAGAGCATCTTATAATCTTACCCCTTGGAATAAAAGTCACACATTGTAGGCTGAACAATTGATTATACAGCATTTGAAATTGTCTATCAACTGTTATTTGTTATGGGTAAGAGAATGCCTATTTTTGTTAATCTTATGCTCCATTGAATTGCTCTCAACAATTATATTTTTATTGATAGCACTCTCATGTTATTTTCTCCAATGGCTTAATTGTAAGATTTAAGATGTGAAAAATGTGAGGTTTGAACAAGCCTCTAGATTTTTCTTAACTACGCACACTAAATTGATGAAGAAGAAAAGCCTACACAGACATTTTTTAAAAAACATAGCTTTAACAAGTATATTCATTGTCTGTATTTAAATGTAAGCAATACAAAATCAAAATAAATAATTTCTTTGAAAAAAAAATTCAACTTTTATTTTTTAATAAATACCGGAAGCACATTACTAAATTGTCTGGTGGAACACAAACTTTACGTAACAGGAAACCCGATCATGACGAAGCTGCGTAACTCGATCCTCCTTGCTTATTTCATAACCTCCAGTTTGAAAACAATACGCTCGAATCGAATACTTCGTGTTTTAACAGCGAAGCAATTTGCAAATCCTGTCCTCTGGCGCGGCAGCGTTAACCTCTCCCAAAGAAGAACCCTCTCGGTTTGCAACATGACCGCCAAAATTAAGGTCACTTACTGGTAAGTGATCATTAAAAAAAAATAATCATACACATAGTCTGTATTATAGATATGCTATTTTGTTCTAGTGCCTCACCCGAACAGGTGAGGAACCCAGCCTTTGAGCTTAAGAACTACAGTATTTTGATAAGTAGATAGAGCACACTGCTGAATCTGCTCCCTGGCGTTTTGCTAACCACAACCATAGCCTCCTGTGATTTCAAAAAGTCTTACAATGATCTGAGCACGTTTCTGGAACTAAGTTTTATACCCTGTAGTTTTGTGTCAGCATTGAATTACTAATCAGCGAAACTGTATATTTTAACTGTGTGGTTCTTTGTCCGCAGCGGTGGATGAGGGTACAAGCCCAAGGTAAGCTATGTCATGTTTTTGCAGGTACAAATATAACTATGAAATGAGGACGTTTATCTGTCAACGTTTATGGTATGATACAGCTTAGGGGGCAATCTTTCCTAAGATTGTTTTCAATCAATATGTGCAGAGTAGTTTGGTTGTGCAACCCTCATAAATTATTTAAATGTGTTCCTTCATAAAAACAAAATTGCAATGTGCAGCATTTTAAGTACGACTTTTTATGAAAATAAAATCAATTTTGTTAATTGCTTTAATGTTCTTTTCAGTTCACCAAGCTCAAGACACAGCTGGAAGATGAATTCCCTGGTGACCTTGAGATTGTAAACACCTTCACAGTTTTTAACACTTAAATTACATGGATGGGTTTTTACTGTAACTGAGTAATATTTGCATGCCATGCCACTCAAGACCCTACTATCTTACTTTATTCGTTTAACACAGATTGGTGAGAGCACTCCCTCAACAACCGGATGGTTTGAAGTTGAGGTGAATGGAAAGTTGGTCCATTCAAAGAAGGTAATCAGATGGCTTTTCTAGAGAAATGACCTTTTATCTTCTATAGAAATCAGCTGTATTTCTGACATGCCTTTGTTTGGCATATTTAGAATGCACTCACTTTTGTTCCGCGCTATTGTGTCTTTGGTATTGTCTGAGGTGGTTTGTCTAGATTATAGAGCGTACACTGTTAAAACCATGTTGAAACCCTTGCTGCTTGTACTTTTTTTATAGGGCGGGTTGGGCTTTGTGGACAACGAACAGAAAATGGCAGCTTTAGTGTCTGCTATTGAACAGGCTTTGAAGAACTAAGTTTTGCTCTGTAGGGGTAAGGAATCGGTTTGTTACATTTCTTTTGGCAGGGGTAATTTTATTGAGAAAATGTTCTCATGTGGGGCTACGATTTCTTTCCCCAGGTGGATCTCTTGGTCCTCTCTTTGGCTGAGCGAGCAATGACAGTGGGGTCTGAAGTGTCACACGACATGGATTCTGCTTGATGATTTTTGCTGGGCCACTGAGGTGCCAAACAGCTAATCCCCACAGAGGTGTAGGGCATTTGGTAAACATTTTAAAGGGAAAACAATTAAATCAATTGCAGACATATCGATTGAGCCATGTTCATTTTTACATCATTGTTGCTTGCTCTTTTTGTCCAAAGTTTTTTACTACTATCTTCCCATTGGTAATTTAGTTGACTTTAACTCAGTAAATCAAATTCAAGTGGAAAATGCAAATCAATAATAAAATATTGGTAATGCCTGTTTTTTCTCTCTGTGTGTGTGTGTGTAATTTGAACGGAAAGTGTTAGCAGGGCTAACATATATTTTAATTTCGAGAACTTTTGAGAGTCGATTATTTAATTTAATGTCAGACCTAGATAGCCCGGTGAAAGCCAGAATATCTTCCCAAAGTAGTATTCAAAACAGAACTTTCTTGTTCTTGAATCCCAAAAGATTTAAAACCCCCAATTGGTTCTAAATTGGCGCATTTGTAATAAAATAAGCTTATTTAATATGTTCCTCTATTCCCATTAAAACAGTGATTTTTTATGATGAATTCTCAAGCATATGCAAGTCACCTTCCTAAAACAGATGCAGTACGAGGTTTTGACCAACAGGTGAAGCTCGTAGAAAAAGGCATGCAAAGGGACCGTTGGCAATGTTCCAAGTTTTATTTTCTGGGTGTAGCAACTGAGACTCATCAATCTGTCAGATTCTCCCAAATGTCCATTTTGATATGACATGACACATTAAATCTGGAAAGTACCTTGTACCGTGTATTGTCAATGGGAACTTGCTAATTGTATCAAACTAAATGAAGCAAGTCGATCCATATGGCACACATTTTCGGCTGAATTGACAAATAGATTTCTTAACTCCTTCAGTTTTATGAAAGTAAAAGTAGGTGAAATTATTTGATGGATTAAAATGAAATAATATATGTCCAATGCAGAGTCTTGACTTTCTTTGTATACATCCCATAAATCTCACCAAACAAATAAATATTTTCTACCATTTTGGCTGCAAGCGGTGTGTGAATATACTGTTTCCCTGGCCCTCAGCAGAGAGAATGGTGTAGCAAACTGGTTAAGTTTACATGTTTTACTGGGATGGATTAAATACAGGAGGAGAACACCTGCTAATGAGGCAGTTGACATTTAGCATCATGTGGTAGACATGCAATGAGTCCCCTGCAGCCCTCTTGCAACAATAACCAGCCTGCAGGAAATATTAAGACTTGCTGCTGGGATGACTCCTTTTTTCTTTATGGTCCTTCAAGTTATTGGCTTATGTATAAATATATTTTATCTCCTCCAAATTAGAGTCCTTGGTGGGGGGGTTATTATAATTTTTGGGGGCCAATGTGTTTTACCATGTGTAACCTCCAAAACCAGATCTCACTGGTAATTGAGGCTTACATTAACACACAGTTGATGGGAATGGTATCCCATTAGAATTGTCCCATGTTAACACTTCCCATCCTATTTAAAGGGATTTCTAACATAAATTGGTATTGAGTATTGAACTACACTGTACTGGACAGTTATTTGACATGTTCTGTATCTTGTTTCTGTTCCTTGTTATATTATTTTAAAACAAACAATTCCACATTAATCCAAAACTCAATTTTCCTATTTCAATTTTTGAATCGAGATTGGCTTGGAAAACAACCATCCACTAATTGCCCACGGAGACTTCTCCACTTCCAGCCTGGGGCTCCTAAATCGCATGGGAGCTTGGGCAGCTGATAGCGTATCTTATTCTTTTCTGTGTATATATTTACACACTTTAAAGACACAACTCCTCTCAACCAAAGAATCATTTTTTTGATTTATACATTTCAAACCACCAGCTATTCTACTCGACAAAGTATGGCAGAGCCAGGACAGGAAGGTCACACCACATGTTGCCTGTTATTGCTGCATTACGCCCTACGTGGGGGCAGTACCAGAGCTAATTATGAGAGGGGGTAACCTGTCTGAGCCATCCCTCTCCGTTTAGCCCCTAATCTCAGTTCATTTGTCAATTGAAACTGGTAGGGAGCTCCATCTCCAATCGAACCTTTACTTAAGGGGCCACCGCTATCTCCACACCTGTGCGCCTTTTTTTTAGGTAAGTAGCAAATGATACATGTACAAGAATAAGAGTTTACCTGAATTTATTTTTGTGCAATAGTTTTTGTTATACATTTCTTGCCTGTGTATTATCTACTGTTAAGCTTGATTACATTTATTGTAATGACTATGTATAATCCAATTCAATCTAAACAATTACATTATTGAGGTAGCAGTCAGTGAAGAGGATTTTTTTTTCCACCAAACTCGAAATACAGAGAATGTGCAAACGATTATATTAAACAAAATACTAATATTGCCCACTGATCTTGCCATTTTCTGAAGGCACAAATTAACATTGTATGGAAAGCATTTTAACAATGTTACAGCTAAATATTTTCTGATGCAAAGAGGAAGGTGTAAAAGTATTACGGCCTCTGCTGCTTTATGTTCAGAAAGAAAATATAAAAGAAAGACATGCTATTATATTATTTTTTTTATATATACAGCTGCACAGGAATTTGTGTAACACACAATAGTGTCTCCAACAGAAATGTAGTATTAAAAGTACAAACGAAACAAACATGTTTTAGAAAAAATATCTGCACATACTGTACATGGTAACAAATAGATAGGGGTGTGTTACCTTACCAAGCTAACATGAGACCCTAAGGAAAACTGCTCCCACTTGCTCCTCCTTTTTAGTCTCCCTCTGAGGCCATCACTGTGCTACTTCCAGCTGAGACCAGGGAAGCAAGAATAACAAGCAGAATAGAAACACACTTTCAAAGAGGCTTTATACAATACTTTACTAAAAAGGGTTCGGTTGTACATTTTTTGCATCGTGACACATAATTTATGAGCTGATTAATAAAAAGTACAACAAAAAAAAAAAATACTACTGTACTGTATATTACAAATTCTATAAATCATCAACGATAAAAACGTGTTTATCATCTGGTTTAATCAAAGCTGTGGTTGTTACACTAGGAAGCAGGATGTCTAACAACATGGCCAAGATTGCAGATGCTCGAAAGACAGTAGAGCAGTTAAAGCTGGAGGTCAACATCGAAAGGATGATGGTCAGTATAGAATGCATTACTCTACACACTATATCATTTTTCTTGAGGATAGTAAAAACAATGTAAGAAATGCCTGTGTATATTTTGCCAAATATGTTGTTGTTATTGTTACGTTGATGATGAATTGTAAAATAAAATTGCAAGAATTGGTTAAGAAGATATATTAACGCAATGTGTTTAGCCCACAGTTGACATCCAAACAGTCAGTCGCTCTGCAAAATCTGATTTTTTTAATGAATATTCAATACAGGTGTCCAAAGCAGCTGCTGAACTAATGGCCTTCTGTGAAGCACATGCCAAAGAAGATCCGTTGGTGACACCACTGCCATCCTCTGAAAACCCTTTTCGAGAGAAGAAACTCTTCTGTGCAATACTGTAATCCCTGCGCTTACCCAATCCCAACCCTATACGTTTTGGGGGATATGAACTGTATAAGGTCTTAGCACTTTCGTTTTGTATTTTCCAAGTTGACCATTAAATGGAGTTTTTAAGCATAGTTGACATAACAAAAATGACCTTGATCAACATTTATTTGAGAATGCACATTTAGTGGCTTCCTATAAAACAACCCCTTAAAGTGGTTCCAGGCCCCTTGAGACCCTACAAGTTTCAAAACAGCTAGGCAATGTAGGTAACAAACTTCTATCCATACAAATACACATACTGGTCTAGGTAAGTATTTTAGTTAGTATATGCTACTACATGCAACCACGTTAAGTCATGCTTGTACTTCAGAAGCACAGGGTTTATGCAAATAAATCATGTGCACTGGCAGTATACAAATAAGACCACAGGGTCTGGGGGGATCAATAATACAATGTCCTTGGTCTCCTGCGTACTATACAGTCCTATTGTTTAAATGTATGGTCTCAGATTAGACCCTTACTATTGATATTTTTCCTTCTTTGGAGTTACATTATACAATAAAGCACATTCTAAAAGACTACATAGTAGGCGATTAGGAATACCAGTGAGAATATTGATTTTTTTAATCTAATTTATCATTCATGATGTGGTGAGCTTTGAGAGTAAATATGAGTTTCATTAAAAGGTATGGAATTTCATTAAAAGGTATCCAGTGTTGTAATAGGGTATCCAATACGCCAAATCAAAATAAAACAAATTTTAATCAGCACCGTTTAGGGTTTACCCCCCAAATGATCTGTGTTTTTTCTGTTGAATAGTAGTAGTGGACGTATAGTAATAAAAGTTCTTAAAAACGAGAATTTCTGAAAAGAAAGAAAAATTCTGTAAAAAAAATTAATAAAAGGCCTTTACTTCTACTAATAATAATAAACTGCAGCTCAACTATTCATTTTATGGAAGAAAAATTAAGAGCTTGGGGTGATTCAAGGGAAAAATTTAGTTAGTGTCAAGATACATTGCATATGTTTTGTTTTGTACAATTTGCACACAAAAAAACATTTATAAAAATGATTTACGAAAATCAGAAGGGGAGTGAAAAAGTTAATTGAACACAATTATACCACCTTTCCGTTAATGAAATGAAAATATAACCAATTAACTACACATTTCCCCTTAACATATAATTCCAAATATTAAGAATTGTTTTGTTTGTTGTTGTTTCTCAAAGTATAAAACAATCGTTTTATGGGATGTCAGTACAGAGAAAGTTGTGACGGGCTTGTGCAATTGCATTCTTCCACTGCATGTCATTTCTTCTGTTCTGGTCAAAAAGTGAGAGTGGACACCAAAAAAGAGTAAGAGAAAACAAGAGAGTCCAGTGAGATGGGCAATGCGAGTAAACTGTGGAGTCACGTGCAAATTGGTCCGTTACCAAGTTAGAGAATAGTTAAAAGGTTTATAGATAGGCTATACCCTTTAAATCAAAACGTATTTGTTGTCGTGCAAACAAAACGGCCCCAGCATACCCGTCTCGTTGCATAATCTTTGTTTACATCACAAACGTGTTAGCTACATTCATCAGGGAGAACAGGTTAGGCTACAGCACATAGCAGGGGTTAAAATACAACACAGTGATGGATGTTATATCACCCATATCTACAGCAAAGAAGACTATAGATTATATTTGTTGTATGCCTTACAGACATGATGAGTCAGAATTCAAGTGCAAATACCGTAACTCAATTGGATGTTGTCTCCTCAATAAAATTCAACTCGACTCGAACCAAAGGTTTTTTTCCCCCTGGATATAATGCTCATATTTTCGTAGCAGCGAATCACACAATTAGAACACTAATTCTATGGGTTAGGGTTAGTGTGCCTATTATAGTTCATATTAGCCTATGTAAAACCGACAGAGTCTTCTCAAAGAGCAACTTTAATTGTCTGACAGGTTGCGCGGGAGGTCATGCAAATTAAGGGTGGGGTCTTATATCAGGTGGCAGGTGCTAGAGTAAGCTAACATTCAAACACTCAGTCGCGCTGCAAGTGCAGTGTGTCATCTGGGAAAGCGGCAGCGGATAAGGTAGGTAAATTATCTGATCTAAATAACTACATATCTAAATATCTTGTAGGTTTAATCACAGCCATTCCACATGTAGGCCTGTAGATTGTTATCATCAGTGGATGTATTTACCTGTGCCAATTTCTGATGATGAATATGCCCATAGCATAAACTAGTAATCTAAATAGACCCTTCGTTCACTAGACAATCTATAAACCAGAAAACTGAGCTTTAGACTGCAAAATGTTTATTTGGGACTGTTTATAAACCGTGTAGACTCCTATATAAATATGTACAAATTATTTTCAAGTAAAGCCTTGCTTTTCTATATTAAACACGTGATTTAATTGGCCCAGAAAGTTTCAGAAAGTTAGTTTCCTTTTGCTATTAAGAAGAAATAAAAAAAAAAATAAAAAATAAAAAAACGTTAAGATCCCATTGACATCAAATCGTACAATAGTAACGAATAGTAGGCATAGCAACTAAACCTACAGGAGCTTGCCAACAAATCGGGAAAAACTTGTTCGACAGAAAATACCACGCCTTCTATGAATACAGCCCCTAGGCTAGATGAGATACACTAGTTAGAGACGATTGATGAATCTAGTCTTTAATAGGCCTACCCTAAACAAAATTAAACAACAGATTGATATACTACTTGATGTGCCACGACTTCTGTTTATGTTACATATAGACACAGATTTAAAGTGTATGTTTGCATGATTCCAATAGGTATTAGAGTAGCGCCTAGAGTAGACCATGTAGCCATGGAAACAGGACTCTTGTGTGTTATCACTTAACGTTTGATGTTTATCTATAACATTGCAAGAAAGTCATACAAACATAATTTTTGTTAGTTTTTTTGTGTGGATATTTTTATTTTCATTTTCAGTCTGCATTCATCTTCTACGCTTACTCTGAGTTATACCTTTGCAAAACAAATGAGCAGCAGTAGACAAAAAGCCTGAACTTTACTTGTACAAGCTGGCTACAAAGTCCATTTATTACCATGCATTTATGATGTTCTTCATGAAACATACTACAGCTGCAATTTGGAGATCCAGCAATAAAACTAACAAGCAGTAATGCAACTTGTCAGGTATACAGACATTGATCAAAAGCCACTCACACAAAATGATTGGTGTTGTGAAATCACCTTCATATTTTTCAACGAAAAGTTTGTTTCACCAAAAAATGGCGTGTTGATTGTAAATTTCCAACTGAGGTCTAGGTTTTCCTTAAACGGATGTCCTAAGCGAGTTTACATTTTGTTTGCCTTATTGGAAGCTTAGAACAGTTACATGTTTTGATGTGCCAACTTAAATCAAAGTGTAATGTGAGAGAAAAATTTAACTTTTTTAGTCTTTATTTTTGTTCTTTGAATTAAGTTTGAAATTTGACATCTTAAAGAAAACCACAGTTATACCCTTCGTGAGAAACCATGTATACTTGTGCAAGCTTTCACTTCTAAGTCCTTTCTAAAGGTTTGACAAACTAGGAATAAAACGTTACAATGCTTACTACTGTGTAGGGTACTCTTAATAGTACATCTAATGTAATGCAGTCATTCAAACAAGAATATATCTTTACCTTTTTTTTCAAGACACTGTACCTTTAATATACAATGTTTGTGTCTTGGAGAGCAAAAATGTTCAAACCCTATAGCTTTATTTATTCAGGTATATGATTCAGGTATATCACGGCATACTTTCTGGTTTTTCCAGATTGTGTTATTGAGTGTTAGCGAAAATTCACCTGATAAAGCTTTCCTGCATATTGGTCCCTGACTTCCTGCTAACCATTAAAAACAGTCAAACTATTTTAATGAGCATAGGAGCCCAGTGACCCAAAGCGCTGTGCCTTTGTGCAGTAGAAGAGGTGGACGTGCTTTCCCAAAAGAAACTTTCTCTATTTATTTTTGTGGTGCTTTAAACCAAATATACATGTTGCACAAATTAACATCTAAGGATGCAAGGTAGCACCCACCCACTTTGGAAAAAACACAGGGACAATGCTTCAAATTTACCAGGTTTATTTGGCCATAAAAAAACACAAAAGTTCCAGCCTAATCGGCTTATTTTTAGAGTTTAGAATCAAATGAATTCATGTTTTCTGGGGTTTTATACATTTTTGAAATAGTGTACTCTGAATCTCAAATAACGCTAAACGGGTCCATTCACGGAACAAGACTTTCAGAAATGGATCTCAGGAATGTTATTAAACCAGAAAGTGCAAAACAAATGTAATTGTAAATGTTATGTAAACAACAGCATACTCCTTTTAAAGGTGGTGTAAAGTGGAAGTTTCCTAAATAAATAAAAAGAGAAAAAGTCATTTTATGACCTGCCATAAGACCCCTCCATTTGAAACCAAGGAATACAGCAAGTCAGGGGAAAATATATAAACACTTTCAATTCCATTTAAGCATGGAAACACAGTTTGTCTAATAATAGTCCATAATATCATAACTTTACTTTTTGTCTCAAAAGTGTAATTCACCTTTTCCATTTTAGCACACAGGAAGATGGCCAACTTTGGTGGACATGCTATTCCTGGCAGCTTTTTTTTAATGTTTGGTTTGTGGTGGTCGGTGAAGTTTCCACTCCGACATTACAGTAAAAAGAGCCAGCGAACGGGACGGCACAATGTGACGCTATTCACAAAACTGGACTACATTGAGGGGGCGTTCAAAAT
Organism: Aplochiton taeniatus; assembly: GCA_017639675.1. Taxonomy (NCBI): domain Eukaryota; kingdom Metazoa; phylum Chordata; class Actinopteri; order Galaxiiformes; family Galaxiidae; genus Aplochiton; species Aplochiton taeniatus. The sequence continues at coordinate 16,132,689 of CM030177.1, forward strand.
CTTTGCTTCCTTTGTCGGTCAGTTCCTGCACACAATTAACAATTCCCTGTGGTAATAAAATGGTAAATAGTCTGTTCAATGTGACGCTTGTTTGGCAGGAATAATGGTTGAACAGTTTGTGGTGGATGGGCCCCATGCCAGGCTGTACAGTAGAGAAAATCAATCCTGGGTGAAGCTCATGAACTGGCAGCATAGTACAATGTACCTGTTTTATGGAATCTCTGGAATTGCTGACATTCTCAGTCTGTCATCAACCTCGGTTCCAGTTGGTCTTGACCGCCTTGGCATGTCTTTGGCCCTCTTCGTTGAAGGTGTGTTCTCAATACATCTCTTATCAGCAATCATTACCCAAAGTATACAGTGGTGACTTCAGATTTTCCTTTCTCTTCGTGGACTTTCATCCTCGTCCCAAAATCAATAACACGTTTCAGTGTCCTTTAACACTCCTGCACCACCATGTTTTTGTTCCTCCTCCAGGGTTCTTGTTCTACTTTCACGTGCACAGCCGCCCTCCTTTGGACAGTCACATCCACTCTCTGCTGCTGGTGGCAGTGTTTGGTGGGGCAGCCAGCACCATGCTAGAGGTGTTCATGAGAGACAACATAGTCCTGGAACTGCTCAGGGCCAGCCTCGCTTTGCTGCAAGGCTCCTGGTTCTACCAGGTGAGAAGCTGCCATCCTTTTAAGGGCCATCATTTGCATCGGGATTTAAGAGGAAGGCAAATCAAACGTTTGCCTATAAATGTGTTATCCCTTGTCCTTACAAATCTGTTATTTTTGGTTTCAATACAGTTTGTAGACTAAGTGAAACCAACTTAACTGTGATCCTGACATCCTGGTAAATGAATTATCTAAAATCATAAAATGTACAAAAACTCAACAGCAGACAACTGTGGATTCGGTTTTTAGTTAAAAATAAGTTAAACTTTAAACAACAAGGATTATTAGTTAACAAATGTTTTCCTATTTCATTTTTATTATAAAGTATTTAAAAGTATAAGACATCATAGCTAGTGCAAATAGACAAGTGGAAAAGGATTTGTATTATCGCTTTTGCTGCATAGTAGGATCTTGGGCAATAGCCTAGGTACATTGAATTCTAACTTCTAAGTCTTTGGTAACATTTAACATTTATCACAGGTTTCAGGACTTGATTCAACCTCCTTAATCTTATTTCAGATTGGATTTGTGCTTTACCCACCGAATGGAGAAGAATGGGATCTTAAACTACACGATAACATCATGTTTGTCACAATGTGCTTTTGTTGGCATATAGCTGTGGCTATACTTATTGTTACAATGAACTCCTACTTGGCCTGGTTGTAAGTATACATTGCTGTCCTTATCAATAGTACAACCCACAGAAGGTCAGAAGTTCCTCAGTCTGCTACGTCCCACTGTATAAATGTTCATCACAAATGCTTACTGTATAGGCTTACTAATAGAAATGTAAAATATATCCCGGCCACAACTGCTGACAGTGAGAGCAGTGGTTGCCTGTGCATATTAGGTCATTGCATAATAGTGAATCTTTCAAATTGGCAATAGCTGTTTTGATTCATGTTCATTTTGTTTCCTCTGTTTGATATCGATACAGCGCGCTGAAAAAATGTTCGAGAGGAAAAGGAAGCACTGAAATCGGAATGAGAACCACATCTTCAAACTCAGAGAAAGCCCTGCTCGACGAATCAGATGAGGACTAGCACATTGACACTTTTTTTAATGTAATTTTTTACCTTTTTAAAACCGTTTTTCTGTTTGATGAGGAGAACAAGAATGACCTCTGCGTGAATTTTACTATGGAGATAATATTTTGCAAATAATTTATTAAATACATTTCACATTGAACTTTTTTGCTTTTTGTTCACAAAAACACATTTAAAAATTAACCTTTAATGGCTGGCCATTTTCCAGCACACAAATTGGAAAGCAAACCCAGCAGGAAACTCTTTAGAGATGTTGGATAGTGGATAGGATCTATATTGTACGTTTAGTATTGTTAAAATCACTTATTAGCATAGTTGTACCATAATAACCTCTAGGCCTCATTCCACAGGGGTGAAAACCCTGTAATACTACATTGAAGGACCAAATAATTTCATTGAGGGGTGTATACATATGTGTATAATAAACAAAAAAAGCCTAAATAAACTACTGCAAAAGCCTTTTTTGATGAAATAATTTGTTTATTAATTTGCTGACCCCTCATACTACCTGCAGACAATGAAGCCAAGACTGTACTTTTGAACAGTATAGACATACACACACAAAAAAATGTCTTTCTATAGAAACATGGCAGTTGCATTCGGGCGGCACTATTGTTGAGGTGGAGGAGGTGGCGGTAGGTCAGGTGTGCGTTTGGGCGATGGGGCAGACGTGACCACAACAGTAGATACAGTTTTTGGGGAGCCTGCAGCCGTTCGTTGGTGAAGCTGCTGAGCTGGCACCGTCTGGATACGAACCTGTATTACACAAGAAAAAAGACAACTTTTTTTTACTACTGTGGGACTGCACGGGTTAGAGCTACGGAGGCGACAGTACCAGTCAAAAGTTTGGACACGCTTTCCCATTCACCTGAATGGAAAAGTGTGTCCAAACTTTTGACTGGTACTGTATCACGTGAGCCATGAACTATTAGTTTGCATAGCCTTTTGCCTTTCAAATGCTTTCATACACAAGTGCAAATAATGGTCATGCTGCTTACTTGTGTAGCCTGCCCTTGCTGTTGAAGTTGCTGCAACTGTTGTGCTGTGACAAAACTGACTGGCTTGTTCCCAGCAATCAACTTGGTGCCTGCAGGCATGGTGGTCAGGATGATGTTTCTCCCCAGGCTGCTGATGCTGTTCAGAGAGAGAGAAAAGTGCATCGCCACGAATCAGACACAAGTTAATAGACAAGATGCAAGTGACAACCAGTGAGCTGAGCTGCTCCTAGTTGTGGCAGAACAGTTTTTAAACTATTCAAACCTGGCAAACAGATTTTAGAGAAGATATAGACACTACCACAGGAAAGAGAGGTGGAGAATAGAAATAAGCTCGTACTTGGTATTGAGGTTTCCTTTGAGTAAAGGGGAGGTCACAACACTCTTATTTTTCAGCGGTTGGCTGAGTACAGACAGTGGTACGGTAATCCTTGCAGGTAACTTGCCCTGCGGTGATGAGGGACAACAATCAACATTGACTTTTAGGGTTGGGTTGATGAGGTACTGTTCTTCTTAGTACAATACAAATAGATATTTAACTATATATATATATATATATATACACACACACACATGTAAACAAAAATGAAATGAAATGCACATTTGAGATCTGAGTCCTTTACAGTATACGCATGGCTAAATATCAAAACTCAACAAAAACCTTTTCAACCAAGTTACTAGCTTTGGCTAATTGTGACTTTGGTTGGTTTTGTAACTGCATTACAGGAAGTGAGGGCTATTAGCCAGTGTGGCTCTAAAAGCCTACCCAGGCAGTTAGGTTATGTACACAAACAAACAGGCCATTAGTGTTGTCATAGAGACCAGAGTACACTCAATGGTTCCAGGGCGCGGTGTATATATTAAATATTACCAATATCAAGGCCCTAAATCAAACCTCGCCCCAAAAGCCACTATTAAAATACCCCATGGTGTAAAAGTGAATTTAAGGGTTGCATAGGTAAGGGCCCTGAGGAGCATCATGACCGTGACGCACGCAGCGCTGATAAGAGACCTGACGCACCGTGTGGGAGGCTGCTCCCAGAGTCAGGGGCGAGCCGGCCAGCGCGGGCCCCACGGTCACCCCCTTGGCCCCGGCCAGCCCGCCGGTGCCTATGGTGACCGTGGCCGTGCTGCTGGAAGACGTGGCGTGCACTTTGCTGCCCGTGGTGGTGGTCGCCAAGGTGATGGTCTGGCCCTGTTTCTGCGGGATGACCCCGAGGCCCGGCATGATGCGGATGGTGGTGCCGCTTTTGGAGTCCGGGGAGGAGACGGCGGAGAAGGTGCGGCTCTTCTGGTCGGCGACGGAGACGGCCAGGGTGGGCATGAGGCGGATGCCCGTCTCCCCCACCGGCTTGAGCAGGGCGCCGGGCCCGCCCCCGGCTTTACCGCTCTGGGCCTCGCCGGGCGCCGTGCCCGGGCTGGAGCAGGACGGGGAGGACGAGTAGGTGGGAGTCACGTGCAGCGTGGCCGATATGCTCTTGGCCCCCCCGGTCGTGGCGGTGCTCAGCATGTCGGGGCTGAGTTTGACGGTGGTGACGGGGGACTTGGTGAGGGTGGCCATCATGTCGGGGGTGATGCGCAGCACCGTCTGCCCTTTGGCGTCCGTGGTGATGGAGGACGGCGGCAGACGCAGGACGTCCTTCCCTTGGATGCGCAGGTTGGTGGCGGTGATGGGGATGCTGGCTCCCCCCGCACTCTTCATGCCCAACTGGCCTGTGATGGCCACCTTTCGAAAAGGATGCACCAGAAACAAGAAATAATAGTACAACTTAATACAGAAATAATTGCAAAAAAAAAACGAATGACGCGAAATGCGAGGCCACGTTAGTGGAACGGTTGTGATTCGCTGGGTTCTGACTTTCTGACCCCCGTGCTAGCGAGACCTCAAGCTGTCCTCCCCTGTTCGCCACTATCTGGGATCGAACCAGGGGTCTTACTGGGTCTAGCCAGCACTGAGGTCAGTGTCCTTAACCGCTCGGCCGTGGGAAAAGGTACCCCCTCACGCGGCCAAGTGATCGTATTTATACTGGTGACGGCGAGTGTATACTGGTCGGCGACCGTTACCTGTTTGAGGAGGTTGTGGCCACTGAGGCCCTGGAGTACAGCTGCTGAGGCCGGCTTGGGAGCCTGGGTGCCAGGGGACGGCTTGGTGACGGTCACCGCCGTCACAGACAGGCCTGCCTGGCCACGACTAGCCTGCACCTGGGTGGGACTACCGGACGACTGGGTCCTCAGAGGCAACGACACTACAGTCTGTGCACACGCGTTCACACATAGAAAGACACAGAGACCAACAGGAAAGACTCAATGGTGGCCCCGATAATATATATATGCCTGTGGCAAGCATGCACAATTATCAAATATTGATCAATCTAACGGGCAGCTTAAGACAGCAATGGAAAAATTGATATGGCTGGTATAAATGTTGATATACTATGTTACAATAGTAAAAACGATCAACGCAAATCCAGAGCGTCAACACAATGTTGAATAGTGGCCTTGAATTGTTGACGGCTATGAAATCAAACATCAATTTTTTTTTTTGTTATTCCCATTGCTCTGTCCTGGGTGTTATTGTTTACCTGAGTAATGCCCTTTGTACCAACGGTAACAGGCACCCTGGTCTGGTGAGGGGTCTGATGCAACAGGGTGGCATGCTGGTGGCCAGGGGAGGCTGCCAGGCCAGGCTGAGTGGACACCACTCGTACCTGCGGCAGACCAGCAGCTCCGGCGTGGGCCACAATCCGAGCAGTGTGCTGCGAGATGGCCGCCTGGGTGACCGTCGACCCGGACTGACTGCTGGACAAAATGGTGCCCAGCTGAGGCATGGAGGGTGGAGACACCAGGAGAACACTGGCAGGGGAGCGGGGTTAGACGTAACGCATCCGTTTGCTTTAGGCTGGTTGTGCATGAAGGGAATTCTTAAAAACATAACCAAAGCATTTCTTATGGGCTGCTACTAAAATAGGCCCGCAGAAGAGATTCCATCAGTAAGTTCCACAGATGGAATCTTTCATGAGGGCGTGTTTCGGTGAGAATAAACACTCACCCTGGACTGCTGACTGAGTCGGAGACTCCTGCCTTTGAAGGCGTGGTCCCCGTAGGGACCAGGGGTGACTTTGGGGTTCCAGGGGTGCTCAGGGTAGGTGTCGAGGGGGTGGGAGACATTGGAGTCGCGCCGATATCGCCGAGAGTGCCTTGGCCCGTCTCCAGGGACCCAGGGATCTTACCCCCACCCTCCTTACAGCCAGACTTCTAGAGTACACACACATGAGTTAAAGTACCACGAACACAGGGCAGGGCAGGTTCAAGTTTCTAGGAAAAATAATTGGAAAGGGAGGAGGCTGTCTGAAAAGCAAATGCTCAAATTAAGACGCAGAAGTCAAGGTGGCTTGACCAGACTTTCAAGTATGACAACAGACTTTAGGCCACAGGACTCACAGGCTTGGATGGAGGTTTAGGTTTCTGCTGCAGAGCTTTTCTTGCCTTAGCAGCAGCAGCTTGGGCCTGGTGTATCCTCTCTGTAGTGTGGAAAGAAAGCAACACAACTGATATGAATGTGCTCACCTCAATGCATTTTAGTTTAATACGTTTTGATAATTTACAGGTATGGCAATTGTTGCCTCTTGTATACTCTTAAAACTATTGAAACTTAGCAGTGTGATTTTGTTTTTTTTAGACCAATCAAAGCCCCCAGCCCAAAAACGAAATGTTGAAAAATTCAATTTCTTGTAAACATTGATCATAATAACTGAACTTGCTTTGTTGTTTTAACGTTATCGTGCCACCATAGTACCGCTCACCGAACTCTTCCTGACTGCGACTGCGGTGAAGGTAGATCCACAGCTTGCGGCCTATGTCGTATTTCACGCATGGATCCTTCTCGTAGTGAAGTCGGTCCAAAGCGCCACTCACAACCGTGTTCACCTGTTTCGATTCAGATTGTCTTTTAAAACTCAATCTTTCTTTCTTTCTTTCTTTTTCTTTCGCAAACAGGGCAAGCCACTCGCTCGCTCAATCATAACAGACAGGGGAGATTTCTACAGTTGAGACTGTAGGCAAGATAGCGGCAGAACAGATAGCAGCCTGACCTGAGCACTGGTGACGTCGGGAGCGAGAAACTGAGAGTCCTTCAGCAGCTCACATATCTCCGCCCGGGTGCCCTCTCCGTTGGGTAACCTGGCTGCTGCATCGCGCACTGGAGGAAGCAGGGTGACGAGTCACAGAGTCAATGCCACGGCTCCAACAGCACGCACTGTAAGTATCTACTATCCACCGGGACTACAAGTTAAGACGGTCTATGCGCTTGCTCCATAGTTCCACGCAGAGAGGTCTCACCTAGGGAGAGGATGGTGACGTAGAGAGGTCTCACCTAGGGAGAGGATGGTGACGTAGAGAGGTCTCACCTAGGGAGAGGATGGAGACGTAGAGAGGTCTCACCTAGGGAGAGGAAGGTGACGTAGAGAGGTCTCACCTAGGGAGAGGATGGTGACGTAGAGAGGTCTCACCTAGGGAGAGGATGGAGACGTAGAGAGGTCTCACCTAGGGAGAGGAAGGTGACGTAGAGAGGTCTCACCTAGGGAGAGGATGGTGACGTAGAGAGGTCTCACCTAGGGAGAGGATGGTGACGTAGAGAGGTCTCACCTAGGGAGGATGGTGACGTAGAGAGGTCTCACCTAGGGAGGATGGTGACGTAGAGAGGTCTCACCTAGGGAGGATGGTGACGTAGAGAGGTCTCACCTAGGGAGAGGATGGTGACGTAGGCTGGTCGGTCCGAGCGCAGAAGTGTGTGCTCCCTGGCTTTGTTGAGAGAAGTCTCCTTGTCAAACACACCTTTCACGGGCCCCACCACGGACTCAAACCCGTGCATCCTGAAGGTGAAGGCTTTGTGTGGTTTGTCGTAACGCTGCTGTTCCTGATCACAGACGAGCACACCAGTACATACTTTTACACAGTAGAATGATTTTACAGCAGCCGTCTCGGGTTTGGGCCTATGATCCTTTATGTGAGCCACCAATGTGAGGTCACTTCAGAGCTTCTTGAGGGACCAACCTGGACTTGGAAGACGTGCCTCTCGTCTCCAGTGCTGGGTCTCACCACGTAGTCTGTCCAACTGCTTTGTGAAAATTACAAAAAAAAATGTAAGATATCAGCCTCATTATAAGATATATGTTGACTATCAAGACCCCATGGTCGCGGTTCCATAAAACGTAATTGCTTTGTTAGCTGGTGACTGGCCACTGGAGAAGCTCAACCTTGGCCGGTCCGCTTTCATGAGATTGAAAAGCGTTGCCTGTGCGTCTCGCAAATACATGGGTTATAATTGAGACACACGCTTTTCAGGCCTCTCTCCTCAGTGTATTGTCCTCCTTTTTTCTACTGTAGACGTCTGTCTACTGAAGATGTCTGTGCTAAGCATGAGTTGTCTTGACATCATCATTAGAGTACCGCAAGTTATTATTTTATTTTTTTCAGTTCTAGCAATCTTAGAAAGTTGTAAATCCTGTTCACATGTTGAGTTAATTGTCTTGACAGATTCTTTATACCTGGCGTTGACCATCCCAATGACAAGGTACTTCCAACAGGTACTGTTTGAATTTTATATTAGAGTACAATTTTGAATATGTATTAAAGGACACTTACACTTTGGGTGTGAGAGAAGTCATATCTGTTTGTTCCTCAATCTCGGTCTGTAGGGGACATTACATATTAAGTAAACATATATTTACCAAATTCCTAACATCATGGGATACGTCACGATTTTGTTACATACCTTGACCACGACCAAGTCCTTTGAGTCCACCCATAGCTGGAAGAGGGCACTTAAATCTTTCTCTCCATCCTGCGTGGGACCTTCAATAAAAAGGGAGCATTCCATCTCCACTACCACTCTCAATACAGAAATATTTGAAAAAATTAAGAACTCAACGAAATCAATCTTACCAATCCATTTCCACTGCTGAGAATTTTCCTTAAATTCAACATGAGGGGAGAATCCCGTAGGGAGAACCATTCCACCAGCTAAGTTAAAGGCAGATAAATATATAACTTTCTACATAAAGCAATACTTTTTGACAATTATGAGGTTAGTGCCTACACTTTAACATTGAATTTAAGTTTAGCCTTTTTGTCAAAAGGCATAATACTTTGAACTTTCATCTCACCTTTAGTCTCCCCTGCCAAAAAGTGCAACGCCGGCAATACCAATTCTGACCAGCAGGACACAGACGAGAACCACGGGTTGAGGGAGCTGGCTGGAGAGGATTGCCAGTGTTGTACTTTCTCCTCCAGCTACCAGCAGAGCAAAACAAAACCAGATGCCACAAACATTATGGTGCTAGTCGTAATCTGTAATATCATACTTTATATGGTTACAGCAGGGCTATTTTCGCAGTAAAAGGGAATACCATGGTGGTACTGCTTAGGCTCTCCACTCTCAGGATGTTTTCCAACAGGTTAAAGAAGCTCACGGCTATCTCCTCCACCACAACAGGGCTGTTCTGAGACTCCTCCATTGGCCTGCGGAGTACAGAAGAAAATTCACTTAGCGATAGCAAGCCCCAGCATAAGAAAAACTTGGACTTTAGCAAAACTTTCTAAAAAAAACTTTCACCCACATTGTCTTCTCTTACTTTCACTAATTATGCCAAATGGTTAAACACATTAGAAAAAGAACAAAGAAGAATCATCTATTTTAAAATGTTCAAACTTTTATGATGATTAATAATGCAAATCCAGACGCACTCCTCCTTGACAATGGGCAGTGGAGTGGCTGGTGTGTCAGGTTGGGCAGACAAGAGGCTGGCAGACGTGTTCTCTGACGGCAGCAGGCTATCACAGGGATCCTCAAACTCCACTTTGATTGTTCTCATTTTCTTCTTTCTCCTCTCCTCCCTCAGCTTTCTCTTCGGCAAAGCCAGATCAAAGAGCGCTGTTGAAATCAATTTGGGCAATAAGAGGAAATATTTGCTCATTTAGGAGAGTAAGAAAGTCTGTTTGGCAGGGAACATTGCAACACATCAAGGCATGATAGAAGCAATGTATGCCAGTATCTAATGTCACAATAATTGAGTGTGGGTTGAAAAGTTTGTAAACCCCCCTCACATTTAAAAAACTTCGTTATTTACAATTAATTCTAAATAAAATAGAATAATAATTTTCTGGATTTTGACATTAGGTTATATGGCAATCAACTCACCAAGAGCTGAACCTTTACGCCCAATATTGACTCTTGACATCATGTCTCCAAGGTGGATATCTGAGGTTATAAGGTCTGGATGATCCTGTGAAAAAAAAAACATTAGGAAACAATAATGAGTACACATAATTAAACATACATTTAACCTTTTATTTGTGACAACAACTTACAGGCTGCCATTTCCTCTTCTCTCTGTGTTTTTGTAACATGGTTTTCAAGTCCTTTTCTCCTAGCTCCTTTTTTTCTGAAATGGAACCCACCAAATATGTTAAATGACAATACTGTAGTATACTGTACAGTCTAAACCTCATTTTCTGTAAAATATCAAATATCAGAACTGACCAATGGTCTTCATGTCCTGAGTGAAGAGACTGGGCAAAACTCTAAGGGTGACAGTTGGTGTAGAAGAGGGTGGGGTCTGTCCAGCTGGTAGCCATGGGGATGCGTCTGAAAATGAATTTGAATTACTAACCAAAAAAAATTGGGAATGCAATAGGGGTTTCCAAATCATTTGACATACATCTCTGTAGCTGTTAGAATGTTTCCAGTTAAAGAATTTTTAAGGAATAGCACCATATAATTGTCTATGCTATGCCAGTGATATTATTACTCAGGATAAATTTAAGCTTTTAAATGTACATTTAAATTTAATTTTAAAGTGCAGTAATGACTTAAGTCTTGGACATACTTTGTTTTAATGTGTAATAGACTTTCATAAATGTGTGATATTCACCATCATCAGATGAGGCGTTGCTGTCACCACACTCAGTTCTGATTTCCTTTAGTATTCGACGGACTCTTCTTCTAACCCTTTGTTCATGCATTTCACCACGAGCCTGAGCGGGCAACTTCCGCTTCATTGGAACGTCTGGGCCGCTGCGGGCCGCTAAATCCAGGAGCTCCTAAACCATAGAAACACGCATCAAAAACAGTGGACAGACACCATTTATTTTGCACTTGATAACTAAATCATTCTGCCATACCTTCCTGGATACAAGGATTTGCTTCAGTAGTTTTTGGTAGTACTGCTGCAAAGAATTCAAATTATTTTTTCGTTGAGACTTTGCACAGAGTTGTCTGTACTTGACCACCTCAGGGTTGAAGTGTCCATCTGAAATGATGAAAAAATAAGGAAATGTTCAGTCCACTTTCTGTGAATGTAATGTGTATACTAAACTTTGGAGAGTCTTCATGAGTTTGCGCATTTCAACCTTTTTGGTTAGTTGATTGGTCAATTATTACACAGATGAATTAATTAGATAGTTTCAGTAATTTTACAAACCTTCACATTGTTTCCTTCTCATTACAGCTCTACGACTAGCTTATCGTTTGTAGTGTTGTTGTTTTTTTAAATAGTCAACGTAAAGCGCTTTTACAAAGCTAGCTAGTTTAAACAATTTTTTACTGATAAGCTAAAGAAAAGGCAGGTGGACCGACACAGTTCTTTAAATGAACCACATCGTGAAAGCTTGGTGCACACCCCAGTTTAAGGGCACAATTTTACACCCCAAATGAACCACATTTAGAAATAAATCTCTCCAGATATTTGCTAAACCTCACCACCTGTTTTGAAAGTCATTTTACCTACCTCTAAAGAGCTTTTGTGCAAGATGCAGAGGATTCCCAAAGCTAAAGTTCTGGTTGTTGAAGAGATTGCTGATGGTATTGTCCTGTTCTGTGATATTGTTGTTAGGGAATTGTGGCAAAAATCCACAAAGGTGCTGTTTCTGGTCATCTGTCAGCACTTCGGTCCAGGTGCTTTCACTCATTACTGAGAAGAATATTTCAGGCTGCAGGCAACAATTTGCAGCCGGTGTATTTATTTCTTACAATTATATAAACACTTATACAAACTTTAAGAGGTCAAACTTATGGGTCATGGTCCACTATTAAATCTGAACGATTCATTGGAAAGCACATGTCCGCATTACCACAGAAATAGGGGTGCTGGTCTTTCTAAACACAGACTACAGTTACAGCTTTACTTACATCTTCAAGCAGATCCTCTGGTAGGTTAACTCGACTGTCTCCCAGCATGCACGCCTCACTGACTTGTCCATCATTCCTTTCCCCAGAATCTAGAGGGTCTGTTAGCATGTGGTCAAGGGTATCCATTCTTCTTTTTTGCCTTCAATCTACATGTCCGTGCAATGGGAAAAGGATATTCACAAGGAATTCGAAAGTTGTCAGATAATTTACAATATAACGGGTTGTAATTCCATGTTTTTTTTCTGGTATTATGGAATGACAACTTTTTCCAACGACTACGTACTTCAGATATATCGATGTCTGTTTTACATATGCTACTCATGCTTATTAGCAATCCCCACTCCCATACACTCAGTTGTTGTAATTTTGCCTTTGGAGCGTTAGCTAACTGTTAGCTGTCAAAAGATAAGTCGCCAGTAACATATTTTTCTTTCCGTCTTCGTGTTATTTTTTGGCTGCTTGTATACAGCTTAAAGGTGGGTTTCGCTACCTAGTAACATTCATTGGTAAATTAGCCATGGTTAACTTTATATCAGGAACTCGAGGTGCTCCATACAAATGATTTTTTCACGTTCCAACATTCTTCTGAGCATAAGGTAAACTACCTACTCGTACACAGCATGCCTTACCTGAAATATGTGCTGGAGTTAGGGGTATAACGACAATTTTATGGTATTTGCTGTGGTGAAAATAGCAAGAAAAGAAAGATATCAATTCAATTTTAATTGATTTGAAGAAATGAATCCTAACAAATGGAAGGATTAATAACATCGACGTACTAGTATGCATTTCCGTTCCGTCCACTAAATCATCCGTCTGCACACAGTGTACAAGGTTCCGATGAGAAAAAGTAATTAAAACACGTGTTTATTTCAAGGTATCTGTATGTTTAAATGTTTTCGGTATTTTTTAAACACATTTAATAGATATTTTGTGAATATTTTTTGATACCAATATATATCTAACACATTCAGCAATATAACCAACATCATTTTGCCTCTAATACAAACTGTAATGTACAGTGTTCTTGTTAACCAGTATAAATTATCATATTGTTAAAGCAATAAAAACAGCATAACTCAAAATTATATAGTCAGAGAACCATCTATCCGTTGCATGTTGTGTATTTTGCATGGCCTGGACTGTGTGATTATGTACTAATGCTTCCTTTATAATTGTATTACCCTGCATTAGTTAAAGGACAGGGGTCACATAATGAATGCCAGATGTCCTTGTTGGGTAGGAGGAAACAACCCCCCTGTTAGGATGATCTTTGACCTTACCCATAAGGGGGACATACGTATGAGAATCAAGAGAGAAACGGAGTCGGCCTCCGTTGAGGGAAGTTAGGAACACCTGTGCAGGTTTTCAATTGTCTTTGTATGTCAAATAAAGCCACCTTCTCCAAAGCTAAACCCTGACTCTGACTTCTTGCAAATCGGGGCAAATGGTCTTCCTTCCTAACCTGAGGGAATTCACCATATGCATTGTTTTTTAAGTCAGATTCCATTAGACCACGCAAATATTATGTAAACCTTTTTTATCCTTTTACTGGTGCTAGTTTATATCACCTTTGTTTAAACCAAATATTAGGCATTCACATTTTTAATCGTTTATTCCTTAGTCAGAATTAGCAAGATGGTGACCTTAACATGTTGCTACTTGACTGTTAGTTGCTTACTACATGAACACGTCAGTAGGATTACATGACCCATGGAATATATAAATATTGTGTGCTGTATGTACCATATTAATGAGACTGCCAAGCCCCAAAGAACCTGTTCCCCAGACTAATTAAAAGTCCCCAGAAATAATATCTGAACAACAAACCGATTGAGCAACTCAAAAGTTAGCTATTGAGTAATGTAAGGTGTGGCTTTTTTCACACACACACACACACACACACACACACACACACACACACACACACACAGTAGTGTGAGTCAAATTAGCTCCATTGTATGATCATACACTACAGTTGTATGATCCCGACCATTCTAATAACACAACATAACTAATTATACTGCCTATCCTTAATTACACAGTCAGAGTAACAAAGTTTGAATGGTTCCACTGCTTTCCATACATTTTGGGCAGCAAAAAGTAACAGAAATAACAAAGAAAGTACCAATAGTAAAAAGTCAAAAGCCTAAAGAAGACCATGAACAAAGGAAGTGCTTTTAGTAAGAATAATGTTGTTAAAGGAAAACCAGTAACATAAAAAGGTAAACATAACGTGAGAAATATTTGAACAGCATTACAGCATCTTTGGCTATTATTGGGAACAAGAAAATTCTCAACACCTCAGTGGTGGCCTTTTTACATATGCACATTTCTCGCTTAATTTCCGTATACAAAAAAGTGAGCAAAAGTTGTCCCCCTGAACATTTTTAGCACCAAAATAAAATAATAAATATAATAGGCATTTATAGTGAGAATTCACCATTTCTAGAAGCATGCATCCCTTACATTGTGAAGAACATGTACGTTCTAAGCACTTGATCTTTGACGGACAACCTCAATGTTGTCTTGTACATCAGTTGAGCATGCAAATCTGTTTTCCAGTCTTATACCCCAGTTTTTTCTTTTATCCAGTTCCGATATTTGGTGACACGGGTGTAGACGCCGGGCTTGTTTCTGCGAGCACAACCATCACCCCAGCTCACCACTCCAGCCAAGAAGACACGTTCATTTGAGTCAATCGAGGACAATGGGCCCCCAGAGTCTCCCTGAGACAGGTAGTGAAGAAAATACAGTTTTATATCGCCATATGTGTAATGCTGTGAGTATAAAAGATAGACTCGTAGCTGGGTTACCTGACAGGCATCCACTCCTCCTTTTAAATCACCGGCACATAACATGTTTGAAGTGATTTGATCGTTCAACAACTTGTTACATTCTGTGTTGTTGAACACGTGGATTTCTGCCTTTTGCAACACTGGCGATGAATAACCTGGCACAGTGACAACACTTAAGTCAGTTTTCACTCTATTAATCACATATGAAAGACACAACTTGCGTACATTTTTACAAGGGACAAGGGTTTAATCGAAATCCATAACCATATATTTGTAAATCTAAAACTCACCATTTTCTCTGGTGTTCCCCCAGCCAGTGACCCACACAGGGTTCCCAACAAGGAAGTGGTGAGTGGGAGCAGGCAAATAGATTGGCCAGATGTGCTGGTTCAGTGTGATATTAGTATAAAGCTCCATTAAAGCTATGTCATTGTCAAATGTCTGGGTATCGTAGTCAGGGTGAGGGATAATCTGTTTCAGGCTCTTTGTTACTGTCCACTTGTTGGTCTGACCCTGAACATGTAGCCCTAGGTACGCTTGCCATTGCTCCGGTTGAGAATACCTAATTTAACACAAACTTCAGTTTTCTGAGAAAAAAATCAAACAATAATTCCAACTTTCTGAGAACGTTTCTGAGATAGCAGGTTTAATAGTTCAATTTAGGTTGGTGAGTAAATACCTGACTTCAGCGTTATCCTGCACACAGTGGGCAGCTGTGACCAGCCACTGATTATTGATGATTGAGGCTCCGCACACATGACCTGTACCACGGATATGAAGACTGACTTGCCAGGGCCACTCTCCTTCACTGGTAAGCTGACCACCCACAATTTGAAAGCTTTTGTATTGCCATTTTCCAAACTCTGCTCGGACACAGGGGAAAAGAGACAATGTTTCACTCTTGACATTGAAATACAGCCAACAAAATGTGAGCTCGGGGATATCATACTTACGGCAGTCTTTCTCATCAGAGCTGT
This sequence comes from Aplochiton taeniatus, assembly GCA_017639675.1. Taxonomy (NCBI): domain Eukaryota; kingdom Metazoa; phylum Chordata; class Actinopteri; order Galaxiiformes; family Galaxiidae; genus Aplochiton; species Aplochiton taeniatus. The sequence goes on from CM030177.1 coordinate 16,148,351, forward strand.
CCTCACAGTCCTGTTCACCATCGCACTCCGGGTTCAGTTTACTGATACAGTTGTTGCTCTTACACTTGAATGTGTATTCTGAACATTGCTCCAGTACCTGAACTGCACACGGTGATTTATGTATATATATATATAAATATATATATATATATATATATATATATATATATATATATATATATATATATATATATATATATATATATATATATATATATATATATATATATATATATATATATATATATATATATATATATAAAAAATATATATATATATATATTTATAACAACAAAAGATACATGTTATTTTATGAATTTATAGGCCTAGCAAAATATGGCTATGCATTATGATGCTTTGCGTTTCCTTACATGTCTTGCACCCAGATTCATCAGAGCCATCGTTGCAGTCATCGTGTCCATTACATTTCTGTGTCTTTGGAATACAGATCCTATTTAAACAAGCAAATTCGTCTGCTTCACAGTTTCCTAAAGAAAGGAAAACAACAAAAATGATATTTTAACAAATAGTAGATGAATACTAATGCAGAAGTCGGTTGAATGGTTATTTATTTTGGCATGAATTAATCTGTAACTGGCTTACTGTAAATTGGTTCAAAAGCTTCAAATTCGGCAGAAAATCCCAGTCCAACATATGACTCGTCAGAATAAAATTTCACCTCAATCTTGTTGGTTTGGCTTGAAACCACAGTATTGTCTGGCCTGTTACCACAAAGTCTACAACACATTCAAATAAGACTTCTATTAGATGAAAGGAGTCTAAAGATTTAGCTTCAAAAATGGAAAAAGGAGACATGGCTTGAGCCGTTCTTTTTATATCTCTGTATATCATCAATGAAATATTATGAATTACGTTGTATTCAATGGACACCAAATATGCACTTACTTGTTGCCATTGATCTCAACGTAATCCTTGGGACACATATCATTGCTCTGTCCGGGCTCAGACATAGAGAACCTCTTAAACTGAACCCTCACAAACTTCCCTTTTGGGACCTGAAAGAAGCGTAAATAAGTAGTAAAAATGGAGTTGGCTTTGGTTTGACAATAGCCCTACATAGTTAGTGAGTTTGAATATCACATGTACATTCATAGAAATGCTGTCATGGTACCTCAATATTCCAGACACACTGGATAAGTGGTGGGTAGTGAGAAGGAAAGCCAGGGGATGTGAATGTGCCATTAAGTCCTGACAATGTACCACCGCATTCTGTGTGAGATAATCAACAAACAAAACAATGTTTTGACTGGAGACAGAAAGCCACAAAGAGTGATTTGTTCTGATCGCCATGTTCACAGTATCAGCTCTCTTGTACCTTGACTCTCAAAAGGAATCTGAGAGTAGGTGGCCCTGAATCCCCGAAAATTGTCCTCCTTGCTGGTGACCAGTGTCAAAAGCATGAAGTTGCTGGAGGAAATGAAAGCCAATGGTTCCCTGGAATTCCAATTTCCACACTTCCTACACATAGATAAAAGAAACTTGATTTGAGATACAATATGACACTCAACAGATACAGTTGACACACATCGTCTTCATTAGAATATAATCACCTTTCTTTATCTAGTCTCTTCTTAACTGTTTTACACAGTGCTTTGCAACAGTGCCATAATTGGCCCTCACAGTGACAATTGTTAAACAAATTAGAGCTCTAGATAAAACAATGACATAAAATACATTTAAATAAGGCTTGTGTTAGGACTTCATTCATCCCTCGCATGCATATCTATATGATAAGTTCTCGCAAAGCAGTGAGGTGTGTGGAAGTGCAAATGTAATAAAGAATGTTACCCACTCTGCCATGACATTCTTTTCAATAGGGGCCAGAGAGTTATACACTTTTATAAAGTCTTTCTCACAGTCTTCCTCCAGGTGGAAGGCGTCAAAATGGAGTTTGAGCCTGTAGCCGGGATCCGCTCGCAGTCTCCACTCCAACAGTGTGCTCGCAGTGTATAAAGAATCAGGGAAGCCAGGTGTCTGTATTGTGCCCGTTTTACTCCCACGCGTGTTAAGGAAATATGAATTCCGTGCTGATGTGATCACAGAAACAGACGAGTAACAGTCAAGAAAATGAATCTAGATATTTGTAAAATATAGTTTGGGATATCTGGATACATTATGACAAGAGAAAGAAAATGGTTCTTACTGTCAAACTTGGTGTTTATCATACGTTTATCCAGAGCTGTGAAGTTCAGATAGGTCATTGTGACAATAAAAATCATTGCATATAAAAAGAATATAAGATCAGGCACATTCAATCTCGGTCTTTGATCAAAACTGCCTTTTGAGTGAAGTGAAGACATACAGTGGGGCCAAAAAGTATTTAGTCCGCCACTGATTGTGCAAGTTCTCCTACTTAGAAAGATGAGAGAGGTCTGTAATTTTCATCATAGGTACACTTCAACTATGAGAGAGAAAAATGAGAAAAAAAATCCAGGAAATCACATTGTAGGATTTTTAAAGAATTTATTTGTAAATTATGATGGAAAATAAGTATTTGGTCAATAACAAAAGTTCAACTCAATACTTTGTAACATAACCTTTGTTGGCAATGACAGAGGTCAAACATTTCCTGTAAGTCTTCACCAGGTTTGCACACACTGGAGCTGGTATTTTGGCCCATTCCTCCATGCAGATCTCCTCTAGAGAAGTCATGTTTTGGGGCTGTCGCTGGGCAACATGGACTTTCAACTCCCTCCACGTATTTTCTATGGGGTTGAGGTCTGGAGACTGGCTAGGCCACTCCAGGACCTTGAAATGCTTTTTATGGAGCCACTCCTTCGTTGCCCGAGCGGTGTGTTTGGGATCATTGTCATGCTGGAAGACCCAGCCACGTTCCATCTTCAATGCTCTCACTGATGGAAGGAGGTTTTGGCTTAAAATCTCACGATACATGGCCCCGTTCATTCTTCCCTTAACACGGATCAGTCGTCCTGTCCCCTTTGCAGTAAAACAGCCCCAAAGCATGATGTTTCCACCCCCATGCTTCACAGTAGGTATGGTGTTCTTGGGATGCAACTCAGCATTCTTCTTCCTCCAAACACGACGAGTTGAGTTTTTACCAAAAAGTTCTATTTTGGTTTCATCTGACCACATGATATTCTCCCAATCCTCTTCTGGATCATCCATATGCTCTCTGGCAAACTTCAGACGGGCCTGGACATGTACTGGCTTAAGCAGGGGGACACGCCTGGCACTGCAGGATTTGAGTCCCTCTCGGCGTAGTGTGTTACTGATGGTAGCCTTTGTTACTTTGGTCCCAGCTCTCTGCAGGTCATTCATCAGGTCCCTCCGCGTAGTTCTGGGATTTTTGCTCACCGTTCTCATGATCATTTTGGCCCCACGGGATGAGATCTTGCGTGGGGCCCCAGATCGAGGGAGATTATCAATGGTCTTGTATGTCTTCCATTTTCTTACAATTGCTCCCACAGTTGATCTATTCACACCAACCTGCTTGCCTATTGCAGATTCACTCTTCCCAGCCTGGTGCAGGTCTACAATTTTCTTCCTGGTGTCCTTCGACAGCTCTTTGGTCTTGGCCATGGTTGAGTTTGGAGTCTGACTGTTTGAGGCTGTGGACAGGTGTCTTTTATACAGATGACGAGGTCAAACAGGTTCCATTAATACAGGTAACGAGTGGAGGACAGAAGAGCTTCTTAAAGAAGAAGTTACAGGTCTGTGAGAGCCAGAAATCTTGCTTGTTTGTGAGTGACCAAATACTTATTTTCCATCATAATTTACAAATAAATTCTTAAAAATCCTACAATGTGATTTCCTGGATTTTTTTTCTCATTTTTGTCTCTCATAGTTGAAGTGTACCTATAATGAAAATTACAGACCTCTCTCATCTTTCTAAGTGGGAGAACTTGCACAATCAGTGGCTGACTAAATACTTTTTGGCCCCACTGTAACTGTCGCCACCTGTTTGGTTTGGGTGGTTGTCAGCATAATGCATACTCAGAATTAATTGATCAACAAAAAATGACCATCATCTTTGGTATCACTGTTTCACTACTTTCTTTGCTGACCGTGCTGTACCAACTCTACTTTTAAATGATATGCTCTTAAGACTTTGGTCATCATTTATGAAAGGGACCCCACATTTTTCAGTTGCAAAATCAAACAAAGTATCTTTAAATACATAAAATGGTCCACATCCTAGAGTAAAGTTGACATCCCAGCATTGTACCTCCAGACATCAAATTATTGACACGCAGGGTGTTGGCACTATGCCGCCCCATTAAGCGGCCTTGCTGCGCTCCGAAGATTTGGTCCACTGAGCCAATTGCTTCGTCCACCGAGGACTCCAGACGTTTTGGAACTTCAAACTCCGATATGTAGTAGGCCACAACACTATCCTGACTGCCTTCATATCCTTCACTACCAAAGCCATAGTAAAAAAAAAAAAAACATTCAATATTGAGACAATGTCATGATGGGGACTGTTTGATAGTGGGTCAAAAGAACAAATACCTGAATGCTTGTACTGTGGATCCAACAAAATGTTTGGCAAGCTCTTTCTTTTCTGAATAGATCTGTTTCAGCTTAAATAAAACAAATATCCATGTTACAAATAGTAATTCTAAGATATAGATATGTGAAATAATAATAAATGCATAAGTAAATAATACTAATACCTATATGACACAAGAAGAATATATTTCATTCTCACCTGTTTGGTTGCTTGTGAGGCCAGATTTCTGAACGGCTTACTGTCAGGATCCTCATAGGACTCATCGTATATTTTGTCATTAATGCTCAATGAGCCACTATAAACCTTTTTAACTTTTTCCTCATTATCTGTAAAAGGAAGTGAGAATGAAGAGTAAGGAGTGACTGTTTAATACACGTATTTCATTCTTACACTGACCATAGACTAATATAGCTGCAGGTTATAGAAATTCGGCTCTTTTAAAACTAACGCATTATGAAATTGGATTAAACCAATGAATGCATCCCTTTGGAGGATGCTGCCATCTGACTGGATGAATCATGTGCTGATTTTTATTGACACAATTTGGGGGTAAATTAGGGCTTGATCACATTTTTCAGCTCATCATCATGTCAGTACCATCATTCCAAATACTTTTCAGTTGTAGTACTTCTCGATGTTTTGTTGTGAGACTGTCTAAATTCCATTGTTAATGAAATGGCATACACCTATACTCCTCAAACCTAATCAAATCTAAAATAATAACACTGAGTTTGGTAGGAAAAAACTAAATGTTTTGTAGTTGTTGGAATTACTTTAATAAAATGTGGATATCATGGCCAATCAAAAACCCTCTGGCAAGTAATGATTAGCACTGTTGCCATACTTAAGTGGGCCAGCCAGCAAAGCCAAAATGAATCTTCAGAAGTCAGATGTGTTCTGCAGAATATGAACTTGAGGATTGGGGGTACCGCCATTTTTGTTTGTGTTTCACAGTACTGTAGGCCTATTGGGGTTCTACAGCTTACGCCATAGAAGCTTATACCAGGGCTAAGGTCTCAACTTTGATATGAAAATGATGTTTAGTAGTAAAAGAGACATGGATGTTGGCCAGTAAAACCAAGTGAAAAGAGGATGGGCTTATACTTACAGTGAAAATGCCAAACTAGCAGCCCTGTGGTAAGGGCAAAGACGCCTGCTAATGCAGCAAGTCCAAATCCAAAGTAACACTTCTTCTGCTTCTTCTTCTTACGGCGTTTCTTCTCAAGCTTATGGTCTGTTGCTTGCAGCAAATGGGCGGCTGTTTCCAACTCCGAATCCTACAATTGATATTCAAATTAAAGCACTAATACAGATGGACAAACATACATAATGTGATACTGTAGGTGAAAACCTAATTTAAATGTTTAATGGTTTATTTGCATCTCATTTCACACATTAGCATACCAGCACAATATATACGACTCTACAAGCCTACTCATGACAAGCCAGGGTGAGCGAAATGAAATATGTTCATAAAGACACACCCTTGTGGCATGCATCACTCCAACCTATGGAGTCATCAATGCTGTTGTGTGAACAGTGAAGGGAATGTGTCTCTATCATATCGTTCATGACCTCCTTCGCACCTTGAAAAAATGTTGTATGTCAACAATTTCAGTAGAGATCTTGTGAAAGTGGGCAGCTCCCAATGCAGGGGTTGGGCTAAACATTTTAACTGAATTAAAGGTATGGATGGATTTGGGAAGGGTGCTACCATTGCAGTTGAATCTTCCAAGCCTCAAACTATCTCCCTCAATAATAAAAAGGCTTACATGTACTGATGGTGATTTTAGGTTCAATTTATTAACTTATTTTTAATTTTTTTTAAACAGAGTTGAGATTAAGTATCTTTTAAAATAAAGACCCGCTAACAAAAACAGCACTACAGGACAATTTAAT